>MU711252.1:3985-30064 GCA_026770625.1 Nicotiana glauca | reverse complement strand
ATCACATTGCAAACGCCCTTTGATCCTAATTTACTCTAGCTATCATATGGTTCACTCATTCATATGCTATATGGTAGTTAGATGCCGGTGTGATAAGCGACGATGAAGCACCGACAAAGATTGATAGGTAAATCACAAAATTGGATACTTCTGTGAATAGTTATAGATGTAACGACCCGGTCGGTTGTTTCATGAGTTATAGCCTCATTTCTCCCATTTCTACTTCTTTATATGTTCTTCAGCTGTATTGTATCGCATCGTGTTGGTTGGTTCGGGTTCGGAGTAGTTTTGGTTGAAAAAGAACCAGATGTTGACTTATGTCTAAACAATCTCGGATGTGATTTCCAATGATTTGGTTAGCTCCATTAGGTGATTTTAGACTTGGGCGCGCGTTTGCAATGTGATTTGGAGGTCTGTGGTAGAATAAGCTAGAACTGGCAAAATTAAAAATTTGGCGATTCTCGGTCAGTAGTGGAAATTTTGATATCGGGTCAGAATGGAATTCCAGAAGTAGGAGTAGGTCCGTAGTGTCATTTTTATGTGTGTGCAAAATTTTAGGGCATTCGGAGGTGTTTTGGTTGGTTTCAACATTGTTTGCGGAATTTGGAATTTTAGAAGTTCTTAGGCTTGATTCCGAGGGTGATTTTGTGTTTTGATGTTATTTTCAGTGTTCTGAAGGTTCGATTAAGTTTGACTGTTTATATATGACTTGTTGGAATGTTTGGTAGAGGTCCTGAGGGCCTCAGTTGATTTCGGATGGTTGACTGATCAATGATGGGATTTGAGGAAATGCTGAAGTTTTCCTTCTGCTGTCATAACCGCACCTGCGGATTGGGGACCGCAAGTGCGATGGCCGTAGATGCGGAGAAGGACCGTGGATGTGGGATTAGGAATCTGAGGCTGGACCGCAGGTGCGGAAGGAGAAGCGCACCTGCGAGACCGCAATTGCATTTATTGGATCACAGAAGCGATTATGGGCGGTTAGGTGAACACTGCAGATGCGGTTGTTTTGACCGCAGAAGCGGTCCAACAGATGAGATAAAAGGGCCGCAGGTGCGAGATACCCGAGAAAGTATATAAGGGACCCTTCGCGAATTTTGGCCATTCTTCACCATTTTTCATTAAGATTTTGAGGCTTTTGGAGGGTTTTGAAAAGGGAATCAAGGGGATGCTCATTGAGGCAAGTTATTTGAGCTTAATACTTAAGATTATTGTAAATTTCAGTTGTTTAAGCATGAAATTTGTGTAAATTAGGGATGAAATTGAGGGGTTAGGGCTTGGAAATTGGACATATTAATTTGACGATTTGAGGGACCATTTAATGTCATATTTCGATGATTTTGGTATGTATAGACTCATGAGTTAAAGGAGTTTCTAGTTTTGTGATTTTTGTCAAATTCTGAGATGTGGCCTCGGGGGCCGGGTTTTGGGTGAATATCAAGATTTTGGTCTAAATTGATAATGTTTCGTATGGACTTCATTTATTGGCCTATATTGATTGCATTGTATTGCTTTTGGTCAGACTCGGGACATTTATAGGCAGATTCCACAGAGAAAGGCATCGCGGAGTAGGGATATGACCGGTTTGAGGAAAGTAATGATTGTAAATCGTATCCTGAGGGTATGACACCCTGGATTTCACATCATTTCACTACTTTGAGATAACACACATACTAGGTGATGGGCATGTGGGCGTGCGCCATTGGAGATTGTGACTTGGTCCATCCTGTAACAAATATTAAGTTGCGTATTTGACTGAAACTATATGGCACTTGTGTGTTTTAGAAAGTGTTGCTATAAATTGGGCTGAGTATCACATTTGGGCCTCGTGCCAAAGCTGTTTGGACCCTTATGGGCCTTTTCTTATTATCCGCTCACTATTTTTGATTGAAAATCTATATTCGGTCATTCTATGTTTAGTGATTACATAACTCAGTCTTCATTACACGTTTTGATACATACAAAATATTATTTTTGTGTGAGCACCCTGATTTTTACTGATAGCCCGAGTGGCTTGAGAGGTTTATGACTTAGTGAGGCCGAAGGCCTATTTTTGGTGAGGATATTGAGATTATAGCATGTGAGTTATCTGTGCAGCATGTGAGTTGTTCGTGCGGATTCTGATATTGATACTATAACACGTGAGTTGTCTGTGCGAATTATAGAGCTTGGGCTGTATGAGCGCCTTCGGAGTCTGCACACCCCCAGTGAGTGGCGGTACCCTGAGTGAGTGATATGAGATATGCCCGAGGGATTGATTTTGAGTGATGTTGTACCCAAGGGGTTGTTTATGTTGTTCATCACTTTTACTCGCATTTTCATTGAGTCTGTTAAAACTGTTGAAAGATATCTTCAAATGATTTTTACCAAAAACTGGATCTTAACGAGCTGATTTGCCTTTTATACTGATTTGAAAGCATGTTGTATTTACTTAGATTTTATGATGTGGATTTTGTGTTTTCTACTGCCCAGTCTTTATATATCTTTATTACTTACTAAGTTAGCATACTCACATTACTCCCTGTACCTTGTGTACATATCCAGGTGTTGCTAGACGTGCTAGCGAGCGTTGATTCTCATCGGCCGCGGATTTGTGGAGTTAGCAAGGTATCTGCATGGCGATCACATCCTTGCTCTTCTCCCTCTTATTTTCCTTTAGATATTATTAGTTGCTTTTCTAGACTATATTAGTCTTAGTTTTATCAGACAGTCCTTGGTAGATTTGGCCAATCGCAACCTTAGCTGCATGGCCGATTACAACCTTAGCTACATGGCGATCACACTTTGTTAATCAGAATTATCTTATGATGTTTTATTAATTAAATAGCTTAAAGAACTATTTATTTTGAAATATCAGGTTATTTTTTATAATTGAGTCGACTTGGCTCGTTCCACATTAGGCGCCATCAGGACATGGTAGATTTGGGTCGTGACAAGTTGGTATTAGAGCCTAAGTTACATAGGTCTCACCAGTTATGAGCGGGTTTAGTAGAGTCTTGCGGATCGATATAGAGACGGCTATACTTTTCTTGCAGAGTTGCAGAAACTTTAGATAAAATGCACATTGAATTCTTGTTGTGCGAATCTGTTGATTCTGGTAACTAAACTTTTGTAATTCTATTCTCTCACAGTTGGTGAGGACACGTGCTACCGGTCAACGGGGACGACCACTAGTACTACCAATTGGGGTCGTGAGAAGCCGAGGTCACGGTCGAGGCCATGGTAGGGGCAGGGACAACAGTTGGGGCAGCACCTACAGATCCACCAGCCTCCCCTATTCATGATCAAGTCCCAGTTGTAGACGCTCAAGCAGGACAAGCTCAGGCACCGGCTGTGCCTATTATTATTCTAGGTCTTCAATAGACCTTAGCTCAGATCTTGACCGTGTGCACCAGTCTTGCCAAAGCAGTCGTTGTTTCTACTACAACAGCTACTTCCTAGGCCAGAGAAGGCACTCAGACTCCAACCGCCCGTACACCCGAGCAGGTTGTTCAAGGATTGCAGACACCAAAGGCACCACCAGCCCACCCGATTTCACCTGCTCAGGATTGTGTAGTACCAGTAATGCTTTATCATGAGCAGTGTAGGTTGGAGAGGTTTGGTAGACTTCAACCTCCGACTTTCAGTTGCACAGAGGGGGAGGATACCCAGGATTTCTTGGACAAGTGTTAGAGGATTCTTTGTACGACGGGTATTTAGGAGATCAGTGGGGTTTCATTCACTACTTTTGAGTTCTCTGGAGCTGTCTTTACTTGATGGGAGGCTTACGAGAGGCGTAGGCTTGGTTTTGCAGCACCCTTCACCTGGTAGCAGTTCTCTATTCTTTTTCTTGGGAAGTTTGTGCTGCAGTCCCGTAGAGAGGAACTATGCAGACAGTTCGAGCAGTTGCATCAGGATGAATGACTTTGATGTAGTATGTGATTAGGTTTTCTGAGTTAGCCCGTCATGCTATCTGGTGGGTTCCCACATATAGGGAGAGGATCAAGACTTTTGTTGATGGACTCTCATATTACTTGCAGATTCTTATGACCAGAGAGAGGGTGTCCGGTGCTTCTTTTGAGGAGGTGGTAGACATTGCTCGGGATATAGAGTCAATTTGCCATCATCAGGGAGTGGAGTGAGAGGCCAAGGGCCTTATGGATCTAGTCGTTTTAGGGTTGTTCCTCCCGGATCATCTGGCCACGGTTCTCATAGTTTACGTCAGGGCCACTCATCTCTCAATGCCCTTCCATCTCAAAATCATGCCTTGTCTTCTTAGGTTTCCACGGGTAGTTCCACGGGGCATCAGGAGTAGCAGTTTCGTCAGATAAGGGGTTGTATCGAGTGCGGGGATCTTGGTCATATCAAGAGAGACTGCCCCAGGTTGTTGAGTGGGTCTCTGCCTCTGCAGAGGAGTCAGCCATCAACTTCAGCACCAGTTACTTCACCACCCACCCTGTCATCTATGGGTGGAGGAAAGTCCGTTGAGGGTTGCCCTAGAGGGGGAGGCCGATCAAGTGGTGATCAGACCTGCTTCTATGCACTCCTAGCTAGACCAGATGTTATTACTTCAAATGATGTGATC
Source organism: Nicotiana glauca (assembly GCA_026770625.1). Classification (NCBI taxonomy): domain Eukaryota; kingdom Viridiplantae; phylum Streptophyta; class Magnoliopsida; order Solanales; family Solanaceae; genus Nicotiana; species Nicotiana glauca. The sequence continues at coordinate 25,500 of MU711252.1, read as the reverse complement.
ACATGTATTGTCTCAGTCTGCCACAGAGATGCCTCGGTATTGTGCTCAACTCGACCCGCATACCCAACTCACGTTGTACTGCCCTCTACTAATGTGAGGTAAACTACGTACCTTGGTCAAAAATGATAGACACGGGAACACCATGAGGATGAATGTTCTCTCGGATATAGATCTCAGTGAACTGCTCCGAGGAATAGGAAACTGCCATAGGAATGAAATGCGTTGACATAGTCAGCCTATAAATAATAACCCATATTGCATCGAACTTCCTCTGAGTCTGTGGGAGTCCAACAACAAAATCCATAGTTATACGCTCCCACTTCCACTCAGGGATCTCAATCTTCTGAAGCAACTGCTAGGCCTCTGATGCTCGTGCTTTACCTAATGACAATTCAAATACCGAGCTACATATGCAACAATATCCTTATTGATCCTCCTCCAACAGTGTATCTGCCACAAGTCCTGATACATCTTGTCGGTACTCGAATGAATAGATTACCGAAAACTATGGGCCTCCTCTAGAATCAACTCATGAAGTCCATCCACATTAGGCACACAAATACGACCCTACATCCTTAAAACTCCATCATGTCCAATAGTAACCTGCTTGGCACCTTCGTGCCGCATTGTGTCCCTGAGGACAAGAAAATGAGTATCATTACACTGGTGCTCCCTGATACGCTCAAACAAGGAAGACTGAGCGACTGTACAAGCTATAACACGACTGATCTAAGAAACATCCAACCTCATGAACTGATTGGTCAAAGCTTGAACATCTAATGCAGGCGGTCTCTCACCGACTGGAATATACGCAAGGCTGCCCATACTAGCTGACTTCCTACTCAAAGCATCGACAACCACATTGGCTTTCCTGGGATGATACACGACAGTGATATCATAGTCTTTCAATAGCTCCAACCACCTCCTCTGCCTCAAATTTAGCTCCTTCTCATTGAACAAGTATTGCAAACTCTTGTGATCTGTGAACACCTCACACGATATGCCATATAAATAATGCCTCCAAATCTTCAGCGTGTGAACAATAGATGCTAGCTCTAAATCATGAACTGGATAATTGTTCTCGTGAATCTTCAACTGCCATGAAGCAAACACAATAACCTTGCCATTCTACATCAACACCACACCAAATCCTATACGAGGTGCATCATAATATACTGTATATGGTCGTGAACCTGTGGGCAACACTAACATCGACGCCAAAGTTAAAGCTGTCTTGAGCTTTTGAAAGCTCGCCTCGCACTCGTCCGACTACTTGAACGGGCACCTTTCTAGGTCAACATGGTCATCGGGGCTGCTATAGATGAAAACCCCTCCATAAACTTATAGTAATAACCCGCCAAGCCCAAGAAACTCTGGAGCTTTGTAGCTGATGTGGGTCTAGACCAATCTTTGACAGCTTCAATCTTCTTACGATCCACCTGAATACCCTCTGCTGATACAACGTGACCTAAGAAAGCAACTGAACTCAAACAAAACTTACACTTCAAAAATATAGCATATAACAGGCTGTCTATCAGAGTTTCAAGAACGATCCGAAGATGTTGCTCATGCTCTTCTCGGCTACGGGAGTAGATCAAGATATCGTCAATGAAAACAATCACAAAGGAATCTAGATAGGAATTGAACACTCGGTTCGTCAAATCCATAAATATTGTTGGGGCATTTGTAAACCCAAATGACATCACTAGAAACTCATAATGCCCGCACCGAGTGAGAAAGGATGTCTTAGGGACATCGGATACCCTAATCCTTAGGTAGGCAGACCTCAAATCAGCCATTGAAAACACACTGGCACCCTAAAGCTGATCAAATAACTCAGCAATCCTCGGCAATGGATACTTGTTCTTGATGGTGAATTTGTTCAACTGTCGATAGACTATACATATCCTCATCGATCCATCCTTTTTCTTTACAAACAACACTGGCGCACCCCAGGGCGAGACACTAGGTCTAATAAAGCCCTTGTCAAGAAAACCTTGCAACTGTTCCTTCAGTTCTTTCAACTTTGGTGGGTCCATGCGGTATGGCGGAATATAAATGTGCTGAGTGCCGGAGCCAAATCAATGGAAAACTCAATATCCCTATCGTGTGGCATCCCCAGCAGGTCTTCAGGAAATACCGTTGGAAACTCCCGAATAACTGGCACATAATCCATAGATGAACATCAGCACTAGAATCACGAACATAAGCCAAATAAGACAAGCACCCCTTCTCGACCATATGCCGAGCCTTTATATAAGAAATAACCTTGCTGATAGAATGATCAAGAGTCCCTCTCCACTCCAATCAAGGCAACCCCAGCAAGACTAAGGTCACGATCTTAGCATGATAGTCCAATATAGCATGATAAGGTGACAAAAAATCCATCCCCAAAATAAGATCGAAGTCAACCATATCGAGAAGTAAGAGATTTGCACTAGTCTCAAGACCCCCAATAATAACCACACACGAATGATAGACACGGTCTACAATGATAGTCACCCCTACTGCTATGGATACGTACACAGGAGCACACAAAGAATCACGAGGCACAACCAAATATGGGGCAAAATAAGATGACACATAGGAGTATGTAGACCTTGGATAAAATAGAACTAAAGCATCTCAACTGCAAACTAAAAATGTACGTATGATAACTGCATCGGAGGACTCTGCCTCAGGCTTGGCTAGAATAGCATAACATCGAGGTTGGGCCCAACCACTATGAACTACATCCCTGGGACGACCTCCTGCTAGTTTTCCTCCAACTCTAGCGGCCTAACTTCCACCTATAACAGCTCAACCTCCACCTCTAGCTGTCTGACCCCTACCTCTAGCTGGCTGAGTGGATTGTGGAACACCCGGTGTCGGAACCATGGCACGAGAACCCTGATGCTGAGAACTGCTAGATGCTCGAGGGAAAAATCTAGCAATATGCCTTAGATCGCCACAAGTATAACAAGACCTCGACTGTTGAGACAGCTAACCCTGAAACTAACCTTGACAGCCTAAGTAACCACCCTGAAAACTCTGGAGCGGAGGTACACCGTAGGCTAGCTGATCAGAATACTGCATATGAGAGCCACCACAACTTGGAGCACCATGAAAATCCTAAATTGCTTAATGAAACGGCCTGGGAGGATGGCCTCTACCAAAAGAATCCCTACCTCCTGATGAGGCACCACTAAACCTGCCAGAATGACAAGGCCTCTTGTAAGACCCCTGACCACTCCCCTAAGCTAAAACCATCTCAACTCGGCTGGCCATATTGTTTGCATCCTAAAAAGAAATTTTGCTCCTGATATCCTTAGTCATCTGCAATCTGATAGGCTGAGCGAGTCCCTCAATAAACCCACTCACCCTCTCTCTCTCGGTGGGGAGTATAAGAAGAGCATGACGAGCCAAATCAATAAACCTAGTCTCGTACTGAGTGACTGCTATATAACCCTGCTGAAGATGCTCGAACTGCTTGTGGTATTCCTCTCTTTGAGTAACAGGAAGGAACTTCTTGAGAAATAGCTAAGAGAACTCATCCCAAGTCAAAGCAGGCGACACAAATATCCTTATACCATTTCCTAACAGAACCTGACAAACGAAATACAGCAAAGTCGACTCCATTGGTTGTAGTGAAAAGCTTGGTGTACCACCATAGGTAGTAGTAAAAAGATTGGTAAACCTGGCCAATCTCCACAAGGCATCAGGAGACATAGCTGATCCATCACCGGTCTGTGCTACAACACCCGGCGGAACTACCCCGACTGGCTGAGCTGCTGGAGTCTGAAACTGGGGAGCTATCTTCTCTAGAGTGTGAGTAGCAGGAGTCAGTACTCCTCACCCAGCCCGAGATACGGCCTGAGTAACACTCTCCATAAGACCCACTAGAGGGACCAGAGCATCTTGAAGTACCGGGGAAGCGATGAACCCCTCTAGGACCTGCGGTGGCCCTGCTAGAATAGTCTGGGACGTAACCTCATCATCAAACTCTACCTGAGGCTCCACCACTTATGCTCTACTCGAGCTCTAGCCTGAGCACTGTCCCTGCCCTTGCCTCGGCCTCTAGTTCGAATCACGTCAAATGACTTCCGTTTTTCACCAAATTTCACATATAAGGTTTAAATATTATAATAGACCTGTACCGTGCTCCGGAACCAAAATATGTGCCCGGATTAAAGTATTGAATTTTCAGTCTAATCAATTTTTTAAAAAAATTCATTTCTCGGGCTAGGGACCACGGAATTCGATTTTGAGCATACGCCCGATCCCATATTTTACTATGGACCCTCCAGGAAGGTCGGAACACGGGTCCCAAAATGTTTACCAAATCTAACTAAAATTATCTTTTTAAGCCAAAAATTATCTTTTCTTAGGTGTTTTTCATAAGGGATTTCTGGAAACGCGCCCTAATGCACACGCAAATCGAGGAGAGATAAAATGATGTTTTCAAGGCCTCTAAACACAAAATTGAATTTTAAAACAAAAGATGACCCCTTTAAGTCATCATAAATACTCATTGAGGTAAGATATTTGAGCTTAATACTTGTTATTATGATAAATTTCAGTTGTTTAAGCATGAAAATTGGTAGAATTTCGGGATGAAATTAATGGGTTAGGGCTTGGAAATTGGTTGAGTTTAATTTGATGATTTACGGGACTATTTGATGTCAGATTTCAATGATTTTGGTATGTATAGACTCGTGAGTAAAAGTAGTTTCTAGTTTTGTTATTTTTGTCAGATTCCGAGAAGTGGGCTTGGGGGCCGGGTTTTGGGTGAATTTCGGGACTTTGGTCTAAATTGATAATTTTTCATAAGGAATTGGTTCGTTGGCCTATATTGATTGCATTGTATTGCTTTTGGTCAGACTCGGGACGGTTGGAGGTCGATTCCAAAGCCAAGGGCGTCGCGGAGTAGGGTTGTCTGTGTGTTTTAGAACGAATTGCTTTGAGGTCGCACATGCTAGATGATGAGCGTGTGGGCGTGCACCGTCGGGGATTGTACACTTGGTCCGTCCCATAGCAACAATTAAGTTGCGTATTTTACTAAAACTATATGGTACTTGTGTGTTTTAGAAAGAATTGCTATAAATTGGGCTTAATGTCATATTTAGGCCTCATGCCAAAGCTTTTCTTATTGTCCTCTCACAGTTTTCGATTAAAAATCTATACTCATTCATGCTATGTTTACTGATTTCATAACTAAGTCTTTATTACACCTTCTGATGCATATAAATGTTATTTTGGGCAGAGCACCCTTATTTTTACTGATAGCCCGAGTGACTTGAGGGGTTTATGATAGAGTGAGACCAAGGACCTGTTTTTGGTGTGGATATTGAGAGTATAACACATGAGTTGTCCATGTAGCAAGTGAGTTGTCCGTGCGGATTCTGATATTGATACTATAGCACGTGAGTTGTTGGTAGGGAATATAGTGCTTGGTCTATATGAGCCTTTTCGGAGTCTACACACCCGCAGTGAGCGCGGGTACCCTAAGTGGATGATATGAGATATGCCCGAGGGGCTGATTCTGAGTGATGTTGTGCCCAAGGGGCTGTTTATGATATCCATCACTTTTATTCTCATTTGCATTAAGTCTCTATTGAAACTGTTGAAAGATATCTTCAAATGATTTTTACCGAAAACTGGATCTTAATGTGCTAATTTGACTCATATACTGATTCGAAAACATGTCGTATGTACTGGGATTTCATGATGCGGATTTTATGTGTTTCCTACTGCTCAGTCTTTATTCACCTTTATTACTTACTGAGTTGGTGTACTCACATTAATCCATGCACCTTGTGTGCAGATCTAGGGGTTGCTAGACGTGCTAGCGAGTGTTTTATTCTCATCCGTAGCAGATTTGTGGAGTTAGCATGGTAGCTGCATGGCAATCACATCCTTCCTCCTCTCCCTCATATCTTCTTTTAGATACTATTAGTTACTTTTCCAAACTATATTAGTCTTAGTTTTATCAGACAGTCCTTGGTAGATGCTCATGACTTATGACACCCCGATGTCGGGCTTTTCATTTCGTACTTTGTTAATCAAAATTATCTTATGAAGTTTTGTTAATTAAATAGCTTAAAAAACTCTTTATTTTGAAATATCGGTTTGTTTTGATAAATAATTCGGCTTTCCTAGTTCCACGATAGGAGCCATCACGGCATAGTAGATTTGGGTCGTGACAATAGAATAGTTCTGTTTTACATATTTTATTTTCAGCTTATTACTGAATTGATCATAGTTTTATGCAACTTTTTGTTTGGATTACATGAATGTGTTTTATATTACTGGAACTGTTATTATGAATACATTTATTTTTTTAATATACTTCTGTATTCAAATTCTCATGATTCATGATTCCATTTTAACTTTACCGTTTTTTTTAAAAGTGCTGAAAATAGTGTAATCATATATAGTTGTATTAACACTATGTTAGTTATGCTTAATACATGAATTTTTAGATCTTTCTGTAATTAATGTATTCATATTTAGTTGTATTAATCTATTTTTGAAGTCTAATAAAAACTTTTATTAAATACACTAAATATACAGGAGCCACTTACAATATATACATGTGTCGTTTATGTATTCTGTTGTATTTCTGTATTTTTCTAATCATGTATATAGTTATATTCTGCATTCAAATTTATTTTAAATTGAATTATAACAATGTATTTAACCACTTACAGTATATATACATGTCATGTTATACATATATGTGGCAGAGCCATGGCAAAAGTAAGGATTATTATTCTTGTTTTTAACTTGATTTTATATGGTATTGATAGATCAAATTTAGATGTAGAGATATATGGCCTCTTTTATATATCTTTCTTAAATTTTATACTTTTGTAAGAAGGTCTCTTAAGGTTGGCACTATTATCTCTCCAGATCTACACTGTAAGCAGTTTTCCTGAGAAAAGTGGATATGATAATTCTCAGTTGGCTTATAGATGGTTATTTATAACCTTTGGGTCATCCTAAAGAGCAACTTCTTAAGAAATAATTAGATTTAATTATTATATATAATGTGATGAACCGATAGGTCATCTCATATTTCGAAACCAAATTTTGTGATCCAAAGCCTTAAAAATCATGTTCTAGCCTTCCTCAATTTGAGTGCGCAGTTCGGGCATTGTTCTGAAAAGCTTTTATGTTAAAAACTATTAAAAACAAGAAATGTTGCCTAAAAACTTCATTTGAGTTGACTTTGGTCAATATTTTTGATAAACGGACTAGGATTCGTATTTTGACTATCCCGGTGGATCCGTACCGTGATTTGGGACTTGGGAGTATGCCCGAAATCAAAATTGGAAGACCCTATCCCGAGATATAGGACTTTGTCGAAATTTGAAAGTTAAAGGTATAATTAATTTGAAATGTTTGACCAAGGTTTGGATTTCTGGATAACATGTCCGTATTTTGGTTTCGGAATCCGCTATAGATCCAATACCATGTTTATGATTTGTCTGTTAAATTTTGTGAAAACGGAGTTGGTTTGATGTGATTCAAACGTCCGATTGTGAAATTAAAAATTTCAAAGTTTTCTTGAAAATTTTATAGATTTGGTGTTCAATTCATAGCTCTAGGTGTTATTTTGGTTATTTGACCGGGCGAGCAAGTTCGTATCATATTTTAGACTTGTGTGCATGTTTGGTTTGGAGTCCCGAGGGATCGGGTGAGTTTCGGATAGGCTACATAGTGAAATTTAACATGGAGAGGTTGCTGGTGTTTCAGATCTTGTTACATGCCTCTTATCTCGCATTTGCAAGATCAGACATCGCATTTGCTACCTCCAAGGGGTTTGTATTTGCGAGCTTCTTATCGCAAATGCGAAGAGAAGATGGACCACCCTTTGTTTGCATTTGCAAACATTTCTCTGCATTTATGATAGGACTGGGAGGGGGCATTGTTCACATTTGCGATCAATAAGTCACATTTGTGGTCAGCGCAGCTCGCATTTGCGAAGGAAGCAGAAATGTGGGAGTCGTTACAAATGCGATGGATTTCTTGCATTTGTGGGCTTTGCATTTTTGATGCCCAGTTTAAAAATATGACATCTGCAGCTAGGTAAATATGACTTAGACAGAATTTTTCTCTCATTCTTCAAATTTTCAAAACCTAAGACCTAAGAGGCAATTTTCCAAAGACTCCTTCTTCCTCGAATCGTTGGTAACTGATTCTAACCTATCTCCTTTCAGTCTTCCACTAGATTTCACAAGTTTTCAACCTAAAAACTAGACTTTTCATGGTGGAATTGGGGGCTTTTGGGCAGAAACTATGGATTTTGTAAATTGGTGATTTAGACCACAAATTGAGATTGGATTCCAAAACCAATTATACAACCGGGCTCGGGGGTAAATGGATAATTAGGTTTTTGTTCATATTTTAGGCTTGGACCAAGCAGGTCGGGGTGTTGACTTTTTCAGTATTGGCCTAAATTGGATTCTTTGGAATCGTGGCTAGTTCCTAAGGCTTAATTTGAATCGTTTGTTGGTAAATTGCTAGATTCTATTGGTATGGAGGATTATTTGAGAGGAAAAGGTTTGATTGAGCTTTCAGTTTGGCCGTTGGAGCGAGGCAAGTGTCATGGTTAACCTTGGCTTGAGGCATTAGGATTTATATGTCTATTTGCTACGTGTTTGAACTTTGGGTATAACGTATAGGTGAGGTGACGAGTACCTATGCGTTCTTATCAGGTTATAGCATGCGGTTGGGTCTTATTCTTGTAATTGTTATTTTCCTTTATCATATTATTCATTCTTAAATTAGTTAATCATTAAGTTGACCGTTCTTATCATGTTTAAGGACTTTGGTAATAATTGAGTATTGATTCAAAGTTGAATTTGATATTGTGGAACCAAAAGTTAAAGTAAGATTTGTTTTTGTTATTTCTATCTCCCTGGTGTCATTGTTCATTGCTTTATGGTGAGGGAGAGTGTTAATGTGCGAAGGGTGATGTTGTGTCATTTTGTGAGTGTTAATGCATGAAGGGTGATGTCGTGTCACACTGTGAGTCATAATGCACGAACGGTTATGTCATGGCATATTGTGAGTGTTAATGCACAAAGGATGATGTCATGCCATGTTATGAGAGAGTTAATGCACGAAGGTGATGCCGTGCCATTTCTATTGATTTATATGGTGAGGTTGAGAGTAAAAGCACGAAGGGTGATGTCTTGCATTTTCCTTTGTTGTGTTTACTTGTTCTTATTTGTTTAAGGTATATTAGTTGTTCAAGTTCTTATTACTGCTGTGATTCTTTATCTTCTGGTCCGCTCAGCTTGTCTCTCTCCCGATATTACTTGTCTAGCTTTTACTTGCTATTATCTTTATACATATATTGTTGAATTATGCAGGTTTATTTGTAGGTGACGTGTCATATCCTCGTCACTGCTTCGTTGATATTAGGCTCGACACTTACCAGTACTTGGGATCGGTTGTGCTGATACTGTACGCTGCACTTTTGGTGTAGATTTTGGTATTGGTTCCAATTGATCGAGAGGCATAGCAGCTCGGACCAGATCACGGGAGACTCGAGGTAGATCTGTCGGCATTTGCAGGCCTTGAAGTCCCCGTCTATCTTTTCTTTTTTACTATTTCTTTCGTTCAAATAGATGTATTTCTTTCAGACTTTTACTTGTAGTAAATTCTAGAATGTTCGTGGATTGTGACACCAGATCCGAGTAGTAATAAATGATGAAGTTTTTATATTGTTCCGCACTCGCTGTATTTCATTTTAACTTATTTACTGTTATTATGGAATGGAATAAGGGTTGACTTAATAATTTCCTAATGTTGGCTTGCCTAGCAAGTGGTATGTTAGGCGCCATCACGGTCACGACGGTAGAAATTTCGGGTCGTGACATATAATAGAAGGCATATATCCGTATATTTGATTTTCATATCTAACTTTTCTGCACAATATTGAGTTAAGAACTTGAATATTATCCTTATGGAACCCAATGGTCTCTTGAACCAAGAACATGAAGCATTAAACTAATTATCATTAATTTTGTTGTAATTTATTGCATATATAAGCCATGTCTTTCTTCCACCCTTTCTCCTCCCCTTCAAAAAGTTCCTTCTCTTCTCTATCTTGTTCATCTTCCTCCTCATGATCCTCCTCCAATCCCAAACTCAAAGAAGAAATTAGCTTTTCTGATTTGCAGCAATCAATTGATGACTGGAAGATCCCTAAAATCCACAGTCCACAATTTACAAGTCTTCACGATGGCCCTTAATGAGTGATTACCATATTTCTACAATTGAGCAAACCATTATACTCCAAATAGGATTATGAGGAAAATAAACTTTTAAACTCAAAGTCTATAGAAAAATATACACGAAAATACAATTATCTCCATTTTTGTTTAGTACAAATTGCAGCTAGACTGCTGTACAGGGAAGGTCTTGAAACATCTCTACTCCTCTGTCTTAGAAATTCTATATTTTTAGACTTCAATGATTCCCTCCTAGGAGTGATAGAATCCAGCAAAACAACTTATATTCTTTAACTTTGAATGTTAAAACAGCTAATTATAAAACCAAGACTGGATAAAAAAAATTCTTACAAGTAGCAACTATTTATAGGATACAGTATAAAGCCATGAGTTCATCCTTTAATACTGGAGCCATGAAAACCCTCCATAAAGGAGAAATTGTTCTTTTTAAAATAGACCTATAGAGATCTCATCTGTCAATACCAAAACCCATTTCTTGGAGCCAAGTTTCTCTACCACAAAGTTGGTTACTACAAGATGTTGCTCAAGCTAAGAAACCGAAAAATACTACTGTCTCTCAGATCCAATAATATTCTAGCGGATCTGTAGCCATTTCCTTCCAAAGGTCCCTTAGCCAAAGATTCTCCATTTCTTACTCTTCGGCACAGTCTGAGATTCAGACTAGAAGACATTCAATATCTTTTTTTCCTTCTAGGATCGAAACGATTAATTTTGACTCTAGGATCCAACAAGCCAAATATTCGGTAGAAACCTCCAACAGAAGTTAATTATGAACAACCTCAATCTCCCATCTACTTAGATTTAGGTGTTGAATAAGGTGTTTTGGAAAAAGATTTTCAAATTGATAAAGAAAAACTTCGAGAAAATTTTTATTCATAAGAAAATATTTCAAAAGAACTTAGTTTTTCCAGAAGTTTCAAAAAAAAGGATTGAATGCATACATGCTCCAGACCTTTATTGTGGCACATTCGAAACAAATACAACATCAAAAGCATCAGTTGTGCCTTGTCATTATATGTTGTTCACGGGAACAATCTATGCCTTACTTGTTTCTATAAAAATCTACTTATCAATAGGTATCAAGCTTAGCAAGCTTGAAAATACAGATGAATACAGTTAGGTTAGTACATTACTTTAATTATTTTTAATGTACGTTGTTTATGAGTTCAAATACATATAAATATATGAAATACATTATTTTCATTGTATATAAATTACTGTACATACAAAACAGTGAATACATGAATACCGAACTCGACCATGAGTACATCAAATACACTGATTATGATAAAAAAACTTTGAGTTATGGCAATAATGGTAGAATTATTGGAAAATTTAAAATTGTTGTTGTATGAAATCAAATACATATAAATATATCTACATACAAAAAATGAAAATCACTGTACAAACTAAATGCGAACTCAAATACATATAAATACATCGACAAATACCTTGTCCTTCCGTGTTTCTGAGCTACTTCCTTTAGCAACCTCTTTTCCCTTGCTCCCAGAAGCAACATCGATAAGTTTTCTTCTCTTTTTCACATTTAAGTTTTGTATAGAGACTTGAGAAACATCAAGAAATATTTTTTTTTCCGAAGATTTCTTATCTTGATCTTGTTTCGTAGGGTCATTCCGTATTTTTGTTTTCCTTTCGGCTTTCATGGTTGTTGATGAACCTGCAAATACAGGTTCCTTATGAGTGATTTGCAAATCGAAAGATGGCCCATCTAAATTGAGTGTTTTAGTGGGTATACCTCGTGTAACCCTCTTCGGAGTTGCTAAATCAACCGTTGAAGAGGATATTTGAAGTTTTCTACTGAAAACTGTACGCGGTAAAAATTAGAAGACTTGATTTTTGCTATCAAGACAATTTTTGAAGCCTTCCTTGAGACCCCGAGGATGGAATGCTACGATCGAGTTCTCGACCTCAGGGCTCATCGAGATCCGAATCAAAGGAAGCAGGGCCATAGGTCAGTGTGAGAAGATGTCTCCAAAGCACATGGCTACACCTGACAGGGTCGATCTATCTATAACCTACTGAGATGAAGTGCGATAGGCCATCCCATCTTTCTACTCTTGTAAATGAAATATACGTATTTTTCTGAGTCCCTTATCCTATATAAAGGGGACTCACCCCACCTTGTAAGGGGCTGATGTTGCTCCACTTCTCCAATAAGTAATAATATCTCTCTCTCTCTATTTCTTCTAAGTTATCTGTGTTCTTCGATCCCGAGGTCGCTCTAGCATTTTGTTGTTCTTCATTTGTTCTTCTTCATTTAGCTCAAGATTGAATGTATAAAGCCTTGTATATATATATACTTACCTGTTATCCCCTTCTCGACTACCCTCGATAGGCCTGAGGTACGCTCAAGGCCTGAACCCGAGGTACTTCCTGGCTTGCTCTAAGATAGGGAACATCCCCTTACTCATTCGATTATCGTTTTGGCTAGCTCGATCTTTACCGTTTTACTCCATGTTTTAGCATTAATCACCCTTACAAACTGTCTCAGGAATAAATTACGTATTTTTAGAATCCTATTTATAAATTTAATTGTTGTTACTATTTTTACCGTAAACACTAACAATACCACAATTTTTTGGAGCAAAAACGTTAATGTGAGAGAGAATCATGCTTCAACAATCAACACAATTTGCTATGAGAGAGAGAGATCATGGAGAGAGAAATTTTTAGAGAGAAACGTTGGTCGTGGAAATTTTGAGAGAGAATATTTGAAAGAAAGAGAGAGAAAAACATAAATAGCGTGTTTAACACCTTAACGGTATTGTATATCATAAATATCTATTATTCTATAAAAAATAAAAGGTAACTATAGAAAATAATATTTTGAAATAGTTTTGATTTACAACAAATAGTGTGTATACGTTGGCTATAGGAGGTTACGTTGTTTCATATTTGTATATCATAATAATAATGTGTATATTAGTATATTACGGTTTTATTTTACTTCTTTCTATATATCAAAAAGTATGATAAAATTTTATTTTCCTTCTTCGTATGTATAATATAAAATTACAAATATATTTGCTTAAAATTTATTTTTACCTCTGTAACGACCCGAATGGTCGTTTTGAGCTCTAGCATGTCGTTCAGCAGTTTGAGTCCATGAGCAGCTTTATTTCAGGTATTATGACTTGTACGCATGGTTGGAATTGAATTTCGGGAAGTTCGGAGTGGATTTGGAAAGAGAATTCTCATTTCGGAAGCTTTAAGTTGAAAGAATTGATTAGGATTGGATTTTTGAGTAAACGATATTGGAATCGAAATTTGAAAGTTCCAGCAGATTCGTATGATGACTTCGAACTTGGACGTATGCTCGGATCGGGTTTTGGATAACCCGAGAGCGTTTTGGCGCCTCTTGTGGTAGTTAGTATTTTGGAAAAAAATCTCATAAGTTTGGGTTGAAGTGAATTTCAGTGTTATCGATGTCCGCTCATGATTCTGAGCCTAGGAGTAGCTCCGTATGGTGATTCTGGTGTTAGGAGTGCAATCAGAAGTGAATTCGGAGGTCCGTAGGTCATTTTGGAGTCATTTGGCTAAAGATAGAAATTTGAAGGTTTTTGAGAAGTTTGACCAGAAGTGGACTTTTTAGTATCGGGGTTGGAATCCGATTCCAAAAGTTGGAGTAGGTCCATAATGTTGAATTTGATTTGTGATCAAAATTTGAGGTCAATCGGACGTGATTTGATTGGTTTCGATATCAGATGTGGAAGTTAGAAGTTCAATAGTTCATTCGGCTTGAATCTATGCGCAATTAGTAGTTTCGATGTTATTTAGTATTATTTGAGGCCTTGAGAAGGTTTGTGTTATGTTATGGAGCTCGTTGGTGTGATTAGAACGGGTCCCGGGGCCTCGGGTGTGTTTCGGGGTTGTATCGCGCTCTTATTTGATATTTCAACATTGTTTCATTTGACATAAAGGGTACCATATTAATTAAATGAACTCCAAATTAAGTTTTTATTGAACCATTAGATCCGTATCGTAATTACGGAGTCATAGCAAAAAGAATCATTGAATTTTGATATTGTATGAGGGAGTTATGCTCATTTCCATATCGGGAAAATTTGCTGGTTTCTGGTATGAAGATTTGTTCTTCGCATACTCAGAGAAGTTCCAATGACGCGAAGAAGGATTTCTAGGTTGACCGGTCAACGTGAAAAATTGCCCTTCGCGAATGCCAAGATCTCCCCGAAGGTGATGAAGAAAAATCGCCTGGACAGTGTTTTAAACCGAGAATTTTAGTATTTTAGGCATATCTTGAGTTCTAGAGCTCCGTTTCGCGAAGTTGTTCTCATCTCAACAAGGGGGTAAATATCTGACCTTTATTTGGATGTTTCTCCATGATAATTTTTGTTGGTTTCTATATTTATCCGTGTTTGAATTATAGAAGTTGGGATTTTGAGCCCCAAAGTTGAAAAATGGTAAATCTTTGATTTGAAGGTTGATTTATGGATGAAATTGGTTGAATTTCTAGATATAGACCAAATGAGTTATGGGTAATATTTATTTTCAATAATTTTTTGAATCCGGGCTCGTGGGTTCTAGGGTGATTTTTATCGACTTTTCTAGCGGAGTTGGGAATTGATATAAATTGAATTGTTATGAGTGTTTGAGAATATATTAATGGGTTTACATAATTTTTGGCCAGTTTTGGAGTATTGTGCACCGATTTGACTCTTCGGAAGGGCGTGGAATGCCGTTTTTGGAACTTTGGAGCGAGGTGAGTCTCCTTTCTAACCTTGTAAAAGGGAATTGTCCCCATAGGTGAGTTAATTGGTTATGTGTTCCTATTTGTGGGAGTTACGTATGCACAAGGTGACGAGAGTCCGTGCGTAGCAACTATTATGTTATTGTCTGGGTAGTCTAAGACCCAAAAGCATGTTGTACTTGAAAATATTTGTAATCTTATTGACGGTTTGAATTGCTTAAATCACATCGGATTAGTAAGTGATTTTCTAAAAGATTGAATCTCATTTTCTTGAATCGTTAAAAGAGAATTGGATTTTCCTTGGATAGTTGTTCCCGGATAAAGTCTTGTTTAACTGTTCGAATATGTGATTCTATGTGTACCTGCGTTGCATATATGATTTACGAGCAGGGTGTGTGTTTATTTGTGTTGACTTCTCGCATGTATGATATGCAAGAGGGGTAATAGATGCATCTATGGTTCGCGCTATTCCATCCACTGGAAGTGCACAGGTTAAATATTGTTGGATCAGGTCGTACTCATCGGTATGATTTGTGCATGCTTGTATTGCTTGCCTCGAAACTTATTGAAGTTGTTATTGCCTCTTCCCAGCTTAAGAATATATGTATAAATGATGAAAAGGAAATTTGGAAATTTCTATAAAAAAAAAAAAGAATTGTTTAGTTGCTTCAACCTATTGAACTACAATCATGTCTAACAAAATTCACGATTTAATATATTATTGATATAACATTATTGGACCACTATTAAGTTGTAACGACCCGGTCGGTCGTTTTTGGAATTCACACCCCGATTCCCCATTAACTGTTTTCCCTAAGTTCATTTCTGCTATTTTGGTTTGTCGGGACGTTTGGTATTAGGATTCAGAGTGTTTTGGGACACTTAGTCCCTAAATGAGAGTTTAAGAGTTGAAAAATTGTCCGTATTCGGAATAGTGTGAAGACGACCTCGGAATGGAAATCAGATGGTTCCATTAGCTCTGTTAGGTGATTTCGGGGTTGGGAGCGTGTTCGGAATGTTATTTGGAGGTCCGTAGCTCTTTTAGGCTTCAAATGCCGAAGTTTGAATTTTTGAAGTTTCCGGTCCGATAGTGAGTTTTTGATCCGAGGGTCGGATTTGAATTCCGGAAGTTGCTGTAGCTCCGTCATGTCATTTGGGATGTGTGTGCAAAATTTCAGGTCATTCGGGCAAAGTTTGGGTAGGTTTTTTATCGAAAGTGTGTTTGGTTAGAATTTGAAGTTCCTAGGCTTGAATCTTGGCTTAAATCGTGTTTCGGCGTTGTTTTGGGTGATTTAAGGATTGGTACAAGTTTGAATGAGGTTACGGGTTATGTCTGTAGGATTGGTTGAGGTCCCGGGGGCCTCGGGTGTGTCTCGGATGCTTAATAGAGCATTTTGAAGTTGGAAATCATTGTAGAAAATTGCAGGTCAGTTGTCCTTCTACGCGTTCGCGTGGAAGGAATCGCGTTCGCGTAGCTTTAGTTCTCCCTCTCATCGCGTTCGCGTCCTCATCTACGCATTCACGTAGTGCATTTTTGGAAGATGTCAAATTCCTTCATCGCGTTCGCGTTTGGCCTCCCGCGATCGCGTGTGGTTTCACCTGTTCCTTCATCGCGTTCGCATCATGGTTGTCGCGTTCGCGTAGGTCATCGAACCCAAGCCTTCGCGTTCGCATCTATCCCTTCGCAATCGCGAAGGGCATTTCTGACCCCTTATGAATTTCTTCTTCGCGAACTCGTGATGATGTCCGCGTTCGCGATGCTTTAAATCCCTGGGCAGTATTTAATATTTCAAAACGAGGGTTCTTCCATTTTTATCAAAACAATAGCTAGAGAGCTCGGTTTTGGGAGATTTTTCGAGGGCTTTTCAGATGCAACGATTCCTTACTCCCTTATGATTAATACCCACTAATCTAACCTCAAATTCAACCTTAATTTCGGATTTTTGAATGAAAAATGGGGTAAAGTTCTTAGACCTAATTGTGAGGATTTGAGGGGGCAATTGACCTCTGATTTGGGAGATTTTTATATGGTTAGACTCGTGAGAGTACGAGGTTTCTAAAAATCTAAAAATTATTCGATTTTGAGATGATGGCTGGAGGGGCATTTTGGTCATTTTACCTATTTTTGCGCCCTAGTTTTGATTTTATTAGTGGAATTAGTTAATTGCAATATTATTTACAATATGTAATTGGTTTGAATAGATTTGGGCCACTCGGAGTCGGATACTTGTGGCAAGGGCATCGTTCCCTAGTTGATTTCGCACCGGTTCGAGGTAAGTGGCATGCCTAACCTTGTGTGGGGGACTTCGTCCCTTAGGATGTGATAATTGGTAATGGAATGCCTTGTACGTGAGGTGACGACCGCGTACTTGAGCAAATTGTTGAAACCCGGATTTGTACTTAAATTCTTGATTTGGATTCCCTTTCATAATTGCTTTACTTTACTTGCTTTTATAGTCTGTGCTAGCATAGAAGAGCATGTTTAATTGATCCAAGATGCCTATTTGTTTAAAGTGTCTTATCTGTGATTACGTGTAGCATGTTAGGTCAGTATTCTTTGATGCCCTGTATTGTTGTACTTAAATTTCTGAATATTTCTCTGATGTTGGTTGCGCATTTACATTGGGACTACGGATGTGGCATTTCGGGAGTTTCCCCTTGTTTGTTTACTTTGGGACTACGGGTTTGATTCCCGGGAGATCCCCCTGCACTTTTATTTTGGGACTACGGGATGGTATCCCGGGAGATCCCCCTACATTTTATTTTGGGACTACGGGACGGTATCCCGGGAGATCCCCATGCAATTTATTTTGGGACTACGGGACGGTATCCCGGGAGATCCCCCTGCACTTTTATTTTGGGACTACGGGACGGTATCCCGGGAGATCCCCCTGCACTTTTATTTTGGGACTACGGGACGGTATCCCCGGAGATCCCCTTACACACTGATGATTTGATTACGGGACGGTATCCCGGGAGATTTCTTTGATATTGATATAAGAAAAGGGCTACAGGACGGTATCTTGGAAGACCCTTGTCGATATTCTTGAAAATTTGCCGTATTTACTCAGTGTTTCTGTTTTGTCCTGCAGAACTATATTTCATCGATATGTCTTATCGCATAGCTGTGTTTATTAGTTTTCATTAGACTTCGATACTGTTAATATCTTGCTATTTTATTGTTTCTGTCTTAGTAGGGCCCTGACCTTTCCTCGTCACTACCCAACCGAGGTTAGGCTTGGCACTTACTGAGTACCGCTGTGGTGTACTCACGCCTCTTCTGCGCATGTTTTTCATGTGCAGATCCAGGTGCTTCTGAGCAGGCGTACCATCAGTAGCTGACAGGGAGCGTATTGGGGACTTGAGGTATACATCTGCTACGTCCGCAGATCTGCAAAGTCTCCTTCTCATTTTATCCATAGTTATTAGATGTTATTTCGATCCTTATTTGTATTAGACTATTCTGGTGATTAGAGCAGTGTAAGATTTCTGATAGCCTGTGTTGCCCGTGGGTTTCCGGTCTTGGAGGTTACTTCAGTATTTGGTATTAAAGTGTATGTGCCAGGCTGCAACTGTATACATTACTCATGTTATTTAGTTTTGATTATAAATTTTGCAATTGTTATTATTTCTGCAATGTGTTTAGCTTACCTGGTTGTGAAGACTAGGTGCCGTTATGACGTGTTCACAATTGGTGAACTAGGGTCGTGACAAGTTGGTATCAGAGCTCTAGGTTCATAGGAGTCACGGGACACAGGCCGGTTTATTAGAGTCTCGCTGATCGGTATGGAGACTTCTATATTTATCAACGAGAGGCTATGTAACTATTTAGGAAAATCTTCATTTCTTTTGAAGTCCTTGTCGTGCGATATTTTGACATCAATTCTAAACTTCTATCTTCTATTCTCTCACAGATGGTGAGGACACGTGCTACACGAGAGGACCAGGCACCCGTGTCCCCTGCTGCCGCCATCAGAGGTCGGGGTCGGGGTAGAGGTCGAGGATGCGCCCGAAGTGCAGCCACAGCACCCGCACGCGCTGCCGCTGAGGTACCACCAGTAGATCCAGTTGGAGCACAGGCACCTGGTATACCTACTACAGCCACTACTACTCCAGCGCTCCAGGAGACCCTGGCTCAGTTCACGAGCATGTACACTACTTTGGCTCAGGCGAGGTTGCTTCCCCTCGCTGCAGCCACATCTCAGGCCGGGGGAGGGGCCCAGACTCCCGCAGCCCGCACTCCTGAGTAGAGATTGCCGATGGAGCAGGTTCCAGAGGTTATTCCTGTACCGCCTGCAGCACCAGTACAGCCCGGTGATGGGCCAGCTGTCTCAGAGGACGAGCAGCGCAGGCTAGAAAGGTTCAAGAAATATGATCCCCCAGTATTCAGTGGCCTAGCTTCAGATGACGCCTTGGGATTCTTGGAGGAGTGTCATCGCATTCTTCGTACTATGGGCATAGTGGAGTCCAATGGGGTTTCTTTCACCGCCTTTCAGCTTCGAGGAGCCGCCTATGATTGGTGGCATACTTATGAGTTGGATAGTCCGGTCGAGTCTCCCTCATTGACTTGGACCCAGTTCTCAGACAGTTTATGAGGGAGTTTGTTCCCCAGAGCCTCAGGGATTCATGGCGCGCGGAGTTTGAGCGTTTGCGCAAGGGTGCTATGACAGTCTCAGAGTATGCCATCTGTTATACCAGGTTGGCTAGACATGCACCGGCGTTGGTCACCACAGTTAGGGAGAGAGTTCGGAGGTTTATCGAGGGTCTTATTCCGCCCATCCGGTCCAGCATAGCCTGAGAGTTAGAGATGGATATTCCCTACCAGCAGGTAGTGAGCATTGCTAGACGGATTAAGGGTATGGTCGCCAGGGAGTGAGGGGAGAGGGAGGCCAAGAGGTCTCGAGAGTTGGGTCATTACTCTGGTGCCCGTACTTCATCAGCCAGACGTTATAGTAGGGGTTATTCTGGTCGCCCTGTTCATTCAGCCTTGCCAGCAGCCGGTAGTACTCCAGCTCCACCAGCACCTTAGGAGCCTTATTATGCGCCTCCAGTTTCCAGCGCGCCTCCTGTGCGGGGTACTTCCAGAGGTCAGTCTAGCAGACCTAGCTCCAGTCAGTCACAGCCACCACATCCTCCCAGAGCTTGCTTCGAGTGTGGCGATACCCGTTACGTGGTTAGGGACTGCCCCAGACTTGGTAGGGGTTCATCTTCACAGACTGCTCAGCCACAGCGTGCTTCTCAGAGTTCTCAGGCTATGGTTCCAGCTCCCACTGCTGCCCCACCTACCCAGCCTGCCAGGGGTGGAGGCTGGGGAGATAGAGGTAGCCCTCGTGAGAGGGGTCGGGCCAGATATTATTGCATTCTTGCTTGCACCGAGGCGATTGCCTCCGATTCTGTCATCACAGGTATTATTCTAGTTTGTCACAGAGAGGCATCGGTCGGCTCCACTTATTCATATGCGTCCTCTTATTTTGCTTCGCATTTGGGTGTGCCTCAGGATTCTTTGAGTGCCCCCATTTATGCTTCTACTCCTGTGGGAGATTCTCTTGTTGTGGACCGCGTGTACCGGTCATGTTTGGTTACTATTTGTGGTTTTGAGACCAGGGCTAATCTATTATTACTCGGTATGGTTGATTTTGATATTATTCTGGGCATGGACTGGTTGTCGCCCCATCATGCTATTCTTGATTGTCACACCAAGACCGAGATGCTGGCTATGCCAGGTATTCCACGTATTGAGTGGAGTGGTACATTCGATCATACTCCCAGCAAGGTTATTTCTTTACTTAAAGCTCAACGTATGGTTGAGAAGGGGTGTGCTGCTTATTTAGCTTATGTGAGAGATGTCAGTGTTGACACCCTTTCTGTTGATTCAGTCCCAGTGGTATGGGATTTTCCCGATGTGTTTCCAGCTGATATTTCGGGCATGCCGCCCGATAGAGATATCAATTTTGGGATTGATCTGTTGCCGGGCACTCAGCCCATCTCCATTCCTCCATATCGCATGGCTCCTCCTGAGTTGAAGGAGTTGAAGGACTAGTTGCAGGAATTGTTAGGTAAGGGTTTTATTCGACCCAGTGTTTCACCATGGGGAGCCCCTATTTTGTTTGTGAAGAAGAAGGACGGTTCTATGCGTATGTGCATTGATAATGGCCAGTTGAACAAAGTTACAGTGAAGAACCGCTATCCTTTACCTCGTATTGATGATCTGTTTGATCAGCTTCAGGGCACACATGTGTTTTCCAAGCTTGATTTGCGCTCAGGTTACCATCAGTTGAAGATTCGGGATCCAGATATCCCAAAGACTGCTTTCAGGACTCGGTATGGTCATTACGGTTCCTTGTTATGTCTTTTGGACTGACTAATGCCCCGACAGCTTTTATGCATTTGATGCACAACGTATTTAGGCCATATCTTGATTCATTCGTGATTGTTTCCCGGAGTCGGGAAGATCATGAGCAGCACCTGAGGGTAGTGCTTTAGACTCCGAGGGAGAAGAGATTGTATGCAAAGTTCTCCAAATGTGAGTTCTGGCTGAGTTC
>MU711249.1:88331-130388 GCA_026770625.1 Nicotiana glauca | reverse complement strand
TTGATTGTTCTTTCTTTATGGAAATTGATTGTTGTTTCTGTTTCTGTTACTTATTTGTCTATGGCTTGAGTTTACTTGGCGCAAAGTTTGTTATACATACCAGTACAATTCAAGTGTACTGACGTCCCTTTTGCCGAGGGCGCTACATTCGTGTCATGATTGTAGGTGGATCTGCAACAGGTATTCTAGCCCACCGATCGTAGCTCCCTCTTCGCCTTCCGTCAACTGTTTTGGTGAGCCCCATTCCTCTCGGGGCCGTACGTGGCTCATGCCACTTGTCTCTGTAGTTTTATTTTGCTGTTGTGTAAGGTATAGTCGAAGCCTTGTTACCGGCAAGTACTATATTATCTCGTTGTATCATTAGAGGCTCCGTAGACAGTGGATGTGGGTTAGAAGTTATGTATATTCATGTTTCTTTTGTTGGACAACGAATTGGTAATTTCACTAATTGTTATGTAAGTATGTTTTGAAAAAGGGTGATCTAAAGAATTTATTATATGGCTAGTTTTTGGAATACCTAATAAGGAAAACAAGGGGTGGCTCATGGGTTAGGAAAGGCACCCAGGTCCACTTGACTGGGGATACCCGGTCGAGCGCCGGTCATGTCCCTCGAGATTGGGGCATGACAGTAAGCCAAAAGATATGCCAAAGATATGCTTGGACGAGTATAAAAATAGTTTAGAGTTGAGAAAATGTGAAATGACTAATTTGCCCAGATCTGATGCCCGACTTTCGCACCTGCGAAAAGGTCATCGCAAGTGTGCCTCCGCAGATGCGGGCTTCCAATCGTAGAAGCAAAAATCCAAATGAAAGCTTCCACCACGGATGCAGTTCACCAGGCGCAGTTGTGCCACCGCAGAAGTGAAAATGCAACCGCAGATGCGGTTCCTGAAAAATTGTCCACTACCGCAGATGCGTGCTTTGTTTCACAGAATCGAGGTCGCTTCCGCGACCAGTCTTTCATAGATGCGGAAATCACTGGAGACTTTTGCATGGTTTTCACCCTCTTTTGCTCAATTTCACTTCAATTTAAGTCAAATTACTTCGTAGCATTATTTACCTAAAAATCTATAAATAAACACCATAAACGACCTCATATTATGGTTAAAGGACATAAAAGCTAAGGAAAAGAGTCTAGATTGAGTGGTAAAATCACCACTCATCGGAAGGTGAGGATGGATATCGTAAATGAAGCTTCTGGTGACATAAGAACTTAGTGCGTAAACATCAACTATGATTACCTTCCTAAGTACTGTAAGGAATGCAAATTAAAATGTCATGATATGATGGAATGTTGGATAATTCATCTTGAACTTATGGCTTATAAGAATGAGGAGAATCAGACAGTTCCTGATAGTGGAGTGTAAGGTAATAACGAAAATGCTAAGAATAATGCTCCCTTGATGATTCTGTCAAGTGGTAGAATTGTGGGCAATGTAGGTGCACAATGGAAAGAGGTAAGGGAAAAACCTTTTCAAGGCAAAGGCAAACAGATTTAAGAAGTAACCAACTCTAGGCAAGAAATTGTTTCGGGTGAGAAACAAAATACAGTGGTGCCTCAGCAGGTGCAGACGAATAATAAATTTGCTATTTTGGAGATTGATAACAGTGAAGATAATGCAAATAATCAGCTGGTTTTGATAGCAGAACAATCTGATCAAGCTAATATGGCCAAGCCAATGGATCATGGTAAGTTGAATCCTGCAGCAACAGATTTTATCCCTAGGTCCCCTGGGACTAATAAAGGAGGAAAAGAGGGAAAAAAAATTACATGTAGTGCCAGCTACTAGTTCTACTCCGGGAGTGACCAAAAAACAAAGAAATAGAGAAGATACATGAAGTAATAGAAAAAAAGAAGATGATCAACAAAATAAGGAGTCTACTCCAACATGGGTTCAAAGGACTTTTAAAGACAATGTTGTTGCAAGAAACACATCAGTGCAAGAGGTACCTAGTTAGGATACTAGAGTGGAGGCAAATTTAGCTAACAATGTGGATAATGATAACATTGTGGGCACAAAATTCGAAATATTCAAAAGCAATTAAAAGGTTAAGTGGACTAGGCAGATTATGGGCAGATCAAACAAAAGAAAATGAAGAGGAGGGAGAGATCCTAAATGAAATGCAACGTGAGGAGGAAATTGGAGGAGATTTAGTAGAGGATGAAGATCAAACTGTAAATGGTAAAGCTAAGGGTACAAGAAGTTTTATAGATCTGAGCTTAAACAATAAGGAAATTCATGCCAATGATCAGCAAAATAGCAATGGGAATCAAAATAACAAGGAAGGTCATAAGTCTGAAGCAGGTCTCAAGTAACAGGAAAATATGAAAGGGAATCAACACAGTTGTAAGAACGTTTCTACAGAAGCAGTAGAAGTGCAAGTGGGGAACATTGATAATATTGATCCAGGAGGGACTATACAAACTGCAGGTGTTAGTAATGTAAATGCCAATACTAATGAAGCTGAAATAGCAGATGGCAAGCAAAAAAGAAATTTACAGGAGTCAAGTGAAATTACTGTACCATTAAATTCTACACAGCTGTAGACCAGGAACATGCAGAGTGACCAAGCTGTTGTCCCCATTCCACAAGCTAATATTGTGGTGCCACAAGGGACTAGGGAGGTAGAGGATCAGCTAGATCATGCAAAGCAAACAGGTAGGGACATGGATGAGGAATCATATATCCGACTCAATGTTGCCAAGCAATGGGATATTTCACCTAGGCATATTGAACGGATCAAATCTGCAGCCTAAGGTAGAAGAAAACAAACAAAAGAGACTTCAAATGCAATAACAGGAGGAGTTTAAACCAGGAGAACACTTTTCAAAAACCAAAATCACTAATGGATGCCATAATCTGGAATGTAAGATCAGTGAATTCTATGCAAGCATTTCAGAGGATTATTACAATGCACATGCAATATCATTTTTAATTCATTGGAATTTTAGAGCCAATGCAACAATCTAACAAAGTGGAAAGATATTGGGCAAGAATAGGTATGGCTCAGGCTTTGGTGAATGTCTCAAATAAGATCTGGGCATTTATAGATGAAGTTTTTGAGGCTACAATTCTTTATAACATGGTGAAACAATTGACTTTAAAGTTGTTTCGTACTGAAACTCATATAGATATCATTCTCACATTGGTTTATGCAAAATGTGATGCAATTGAAAGGATAGAACTATTATGCTATTGCTACTGATATGAGATCTCCTTGTTAGGTAGGAGGTGATTTTAATATTATCTGGGATGAGGAGGAAAAATTTGGTGGTCTGCCTGTGCATATAAATGAGGTGGATGATTTCAGGCACTGCATCAACACCTGTAATCTTTCAGACTTGGGATTTAAGGAGAGCATATTTACTTAGTAGAATGGATGATCAGAATACGACTATTTAAAAGGCTGGACAGGTGCTTGGGAAACATGGAACTACAGCAAGCCTTTCCAGGGCTAGAAGTTACACATTTATCCAAGATTGGATCAGACCACTACCCCATGCTGTTGAAGTTTAATATAGAAGCCCCTCCCATTAAGAAGCCATTCAGGTTTCTAAATTGTTGGATAAAACATGTCACTTCCAAATCAGTGGTGAAGGATAATTGGACAGTTGACTTTAGTGCCAACCCTTTTGTACCGTTCAATCACAAGCTGAAGAAATTAAAGAAGGTTCTCTCAATATGGAGTAAGGCAACATTTGGTGATAATTTTTTAAATATTGCAAGCTTAGAAGAGGTGGTCTTGGTGTATGAGAGGCAATTTGAAGCATTCCCTACTTAGAGGAATAGAGAAATGTTGCAGAGGGTACACGCAGAAATGATCAGATATTTGGCATTTGAGGAGGAGTTTTGGAACCAAAAAGGGATGCAATGGTTCAAGGATAGGGATAGAAATACTAAGTTCTTTCATGTTCAAGTGAAAGGCAGAAGGAAAAAGTTACAGCCTAAAAGGATAAAGAACAATATGGATAATTTGGGAGATGATGAAAAAATTGCAGAAGAAGCTATCAGATTCTATAAGGATCAATTCACTGATACAATAGTTCCTAATAATTTCCACATCTTAGAGCATGTACCAAGACTAGTCAAAAGTGAACAGAATAAAATTTTGATAGCAACACCTATAAGGAAAGAAGTGAATAGGGTCGTATATGGTTTAAATGCAGACTCAGCAGGTGGTCCAAATGGATATACTGGAGCTTTCTATTATGCTTGTTGGGATATAATAGGAGAGGATGTTTATGAAATGGTCCTAGCCTTTTTCAATGGTCAACAATTGCCAATGTGTGTTACACATACTAATCTAATACTTTTACCAAAGAAAAAGCAGGTGAATACTTTTTATGATCTGCGACCAATTAGTGTCAGTAACTTCATTAACAAAATCTTTTTGAGGGTGATTCATGGAAGATATATGGAGCTACTGCCTAATTTGATCTTAGAGGAACAACAAGGCTTTTGTGAAGGGAAGGAGTATAGTTGAAAATGTGTTGCTAACTTAGTAGATTATTACAGATATGAGACTCAGAACAAAAGCAGGTCCTAATGTAGTAATAAAGCTAGATATGACAAAGGCCTATGACAGTCTTTCATGGCAATTTCTGACCAAAATGGTGAGAAAGTTTTGCTTTTGTGACAGGTTCATTGGGATGGTTTATGACTTAGTAGGGAATATCTGGTATTTTGTCCTTGTCAATGGGCAATCTCATGGCTTCTTCAAATCATCGAGGGGTGTCAAGAAGGGAGATCCACTATCACCAACTCTATTTATTTTAGTTGCTGAATTTCTATCAAGAGGACTAAATTCACTATACTCCAATCTGTATTTCTGTGGATTTTGTCTTCCTAAATGGAGTCCCAAGATCAATCATTTGGCATATGCAGATGATACCATCATTTTTTCATCCTCAGATGCTACATTATTAAGGTTAGTGATGGAAATTTTATACTTGTATGAGGGTGCTTCTGGCCAGCTAGTTAACAAAAGCAAGTCTACCATTTACATGCACCATTCAGTTGACTTAGAGGTAGTCAGGAAGGTGGAGAGCGTAATAGGGATTGGAAGGAAAGAATTTCCTTTCACATACCTAGGCTGTCCCATTTTTTATGCAAGAAGAAAGCTGGAGTATTATCAGCCTATGATCAATAAGGTGCTAGATAAGTTGCAGGTTTGGAAGGGGAAATTACTATCCATAGGAGACGGGCAGTGATAATTGCTAATGTCCTCCAGAGTATATCAATACATTTTCTATCAGCTGTAAACCCCCTAAAAATATTGTTAACAAGTTACATAAAATTTTTGCTCAGTTCTTTTGGAGTAGCCCTGTTGGAGGATCAAGTAGACATTAGGCTTCATGGAACACTTTTTGTATGCCATGTGAGGAAGGAGGAATTAAATTCAGATCATTACATGATATATTAAAGGCTCTCTTTTGCAAACTATGGTGGAACTTTAGGACAAAGCCTAGCCTTTGGAGTTCATTTGTGAGCCAAAAGTATTGCAAAAAACTGACTGCAGTAGTTGTGCCTTAGAGGAGGAATGGATCCAATGTGTGCAGGAAAATGTTAGAATGTAGGGAATTGATTGAACATCAATTTTTTTAGAGAACAAGAATGGGATCCACGCTTTTCTGGTTTGATATCTGGCTAGATTAGGAGCTTTGTATTTCTTAGTCCCTCCATATTTTGGAGTAGATGAAGAGGTGCACAATTTGTATGAATTGTTGGAGCAGGGATCTTGGAATGTAGATAGACTGGTGGAGCTGTTACTTGAAGAATTGGCATTGCATATAGTAGAAAAAATTAGACCTCCTGTAATGGATAATATACTAGATTCTCCAGAATGGATGCTTGAAACTAGAGGTCAGTTCTCTTTGAAGTCATCATGGGAATATCATAGGAGAATGGATAATCCTAGACTTTCTTATAGGATGATTTCGGGAAAAGGACTGCCATTCAAAATTTCCTTCTTTATGAGGAATGTATGGAGAGCAAAACTGCCCTTGGATGATTTCATGCATATGTCGGGATAGCATATGTCATCAAGGTGTTGGTGTTGTGCTGAGCCAAAGGAGGAAACTCTAGTGCATTTCTTTTTCACATCAAAAGCTACAATAATCGTGTGGAAATACTTCCTAGCAAGAGCAGGTATTGCAGTCCAAGATCCGAATTTTCATAAAGCAATTACCAAATGTTGGATTGCCCAGGTACTGCCTAGATTGAAACTAATAATGCAGGGTCTTCCTTTATGTATTTTTGGGAGTTATATAAGAGAGGGAATAGTTTGAAATATGGTGATATAGTTTCAGTTAGTAGATTCATATATCAGGTATCAAATACATTAAGGGCATTAGTGTAACTTAGAAAACTAGGTCTTCATGTGCCACATAAATGGCAAGATTTATTGAGCATGCTGCAAAACTATACTCCTCGACTGAAGTATGAGAAGGTACTTTGGGAATTCCCTCTGGAGGGGTGGATTAAAGTTAATACTAATGTCGCCTCTAGAGGGAACCAGGGAGGAGCTCGATTGGATTTTTTATGAGGGATGTGCATGGGGAGTTAAAATATGCAGAGGGAAGAGAGATTGCTGAGGGATCCAATAATGAAGCAGAGGCAACAGTGATAGTTGAAGCACTGAGGCTTTGCGGAGCTCAATAGTTTTCTCGCGTATGGCTTCAAACAGACTCAATATTGTTGAACAACATAATAGAGGGTAATTAGAAACCACCCTGGTGTATCTCTAATTAGGTGGAGGAGATTAGGAGGTTAATGGTGGAATTCAACATAAGGGTATCACATATATATAGGGAGGGGAACAAATTGGCTGATCACTTGGCAAATTATGCCCTTGATGTTGGAAACATTGAATGCTATGAATTCTGGGATTTAGATACTAAAGCTAGGAGGATACTAAATTGAGATAAGATGCAATGCCCATATTTACGTGTAAAAGTTGCAAGAAACTAGAACGAGGAGGACATGGGATGAGGAAGGGCATGTCAAGTTCACACCATGTTCAAATCTATATAGAGGAGAACATTGTATTTAGTTTTTTCACTAACGGTGTGTTCTATTTTTGCAGGGACTGAATCTATGCTATTGTTCTATGCTTTAATGAAAGTCCAATTGGTGGTATCAATGCTTGGCATTCAACCCAATTTACTGGCATTACATATAGGCAATTGTACAGTAGCTGGCAATTTCATCATGCAGGAATATAGCTGGAAACTAGGGCCCAGAATGCTTAAGAGAAGTGGGAAAATTCAGGTACACTTATTAGAAGAGGGTGGTGGTTATATCAGCAAAACATCAGTAGCAATCACTCAACCCAAAACAATAAGAAAGTTGGAGGAAAAGATGCCCAGAAAGTCTAAGAGAATTGGGCATCAGGTGAGATGGTTTTTAAGTCACAAGAAGGGAACAATTCAAGAGGATCTAGAAGAACGGAGGGAGTTAAGTTGGGATAGAGGGATCCTGGCAAGTTCTGGTATAGATCAGTACGTCGGGAGCATGAATAAGGTAGTAATTAGGGTTCAAAAGCAAATGGAGAGACAATTAGAAAATGGACAAGTCAGTAGCAAAACATCCAACTTGACAAGGAATTTTGCTGCATTTTTTTGGGAATATGGAGGAAACGAGGATAAGGATCACAGAATGGGAGATCAAGGTCACTTATAGGGGGAGCATAATAGTTAGAAGGGAAAGAGGAGATGAGTAGATAAGGAATAGGACAAGGGGTTTAGGGAATGAACTGGGCAGCAGGAATTGTCAATATCATCAAATCCATTTGGAGAAGATGATTTTGACAATCTTTTTCTCTAACATTGTTTTCTCTTTTGCAGGAAAAGTGTATACTCATGCCTTGTCTCCTAATACGACTTCAGAGGGTGGTATTAGCACTTAGTGCTCATTCCCCTGAAGAAGGAAAAGAGGTTATCACAAGCATGAGAGCTGGGCATAGGATCATAAGGCAAAGTTGGAATTTGAACAATTATTTGGGTACAAAGACACACATGAGGATAGAAAGCACAGTGCTACAGGATTTTATCAATGGTAAGCCTTCCTCCTACAGAAGAATTTCAACAGGATTCAGTGAGATAACACACACAGAGGAAGGCAAAAACAACACACTGGAGGAGGCAATTTTCAAAGGTACAAGAAGCAGGTTTTGGTTAGGAATTTAGGGTAAGTGGACTGTATCGTGGAGCATTTTCCCAATGTAGTTCTCAAATACAAAAACCTACAGGTTAGGTCATACAAGGAAATCAACTGGGAATATCAGGCATAATCACGAAATTGAGCTCCAAATTCCCACAATGGAGCAAGGATAGCAGTGGCATTTCACTGGCATGTTTGGTTGCATCTGGCGGGTAAATATGTATCCCATTGGGCTTTCATATTAATGACACACTGTAGATTGACACAGCAAGAAGGACATCATGTAAGGATTATACTAAGAATCATGATAGGAGCATGCAAAAACGAAGATGAAGTGGCTACATGTGTGAGAGGCTATTTGTGCAAATCGCAAATCTTTAAGCTGCATTCAAGTGAAAATATGCTGCATGTGCTAGATTACTATTTCATTGCTTATATTAGATCATATGTGTACCAATGGTGAGCTGTTTTCTCAATATTAGTAATACGTTATTTGTAAACGTCATAATTTATTTCTTTCATTTTGCGAGACCTCCTGACACTATATTTTGATTTTGAAATATATATATATATATATATATATATAACTAGCCCTAGGCACTTCCTTGTGGATTACTTAAAAAAACAACCATAGGAAGCCTGATTCTTGACTTCCTCCTTCACTTATGGAATAAACCACCTCAAGTACCACTGTTTCAAAACCTTTCTCAGACCTGGGTGTGTAACATTCCCTAAGGGTCTCAAGGGACCTCGGGCAGTCCTTACACCCAGGTTTTCATAACCAGAGAGAGATGAGTGCAGTGTGGAAGGGTCAACCCTTATGTGTCTGAGTTCAGAGCGAGCTCATGGTTCCTAAGGCAAGGCTCACACAAGAAGGGCAGAACCTAAGTTCTAAGAGTATGGTGGAAGTTCAGAAACAAAGATTCGTTTAAATATGGGTTGAGGATAGTAAGGGGTAAGGGTGATTTGAAAATTATAGTAGTAAAACTTAAATTTCACAAAATCAGTAATTGCACAAAAGGGGTTAGGTTTGGACATGCATAACAATAGATGATGTTGGCATGCCCACAAACCGGCCTGAGAACACAAGCAAATAGAGGGATATGGGGGTTTGGGATTCATAAGTTAGCAAATCATATAACAAGTGACTTACAGAGTACATGTATAATGGAAAACATTAATTTAGAATGGGAGGGAGCAGATTATAGTATGATTAGTAATTTAACTTGATTGCATAAACATAAGCAGAATTAGGCATGAGTGAAGGAAACTAAAATAGCTAAAGAAACATGTTGTTGTTGATGCTTTAAGATTAACTAGGACATACCAGTAAGAAGCAAAGCAGAAAGAAAAAGTAAGAGAAATTCCATAGCCTAGCCTTGGCTTTCAGCCGGCTAGACTAAGCAGTAGCACAAGTAGTAATAGGGAAAAGAGAGAGAGCTTTTGAGTGAAGTGTGTGTTTTGAACTCAGATGGTTCGTTCATGTTTTTGAAAGAAAAGAAGGTGGATATTTATAGTTTTAAAATTAGGTTAAGAATAAGGTAATAAGTAAAGTCTTGATACAAAAATGGAAACAATTACAAGTCAGAATCAATTACCCAGCTATGTCATTTCCATTCCCATGCTTGATCACAGCCCTCTGCAAGGCTGTGAAAGTCCCTTCAATGCCACACACTAACAAGACGGGGAAAAAGCTGAAGGATATTGATATCACGTACATTAATGACGTGGTGCCACCGGTAGTTGTTGCTTCCCCAGAGATTCAAACCCAGATTCTAGCTGATACAGAGATCTTAGACTCCTAGATTCCTGTTTCTCCTCGGGCCACAGTGAACTCCACTTCCACTCCACAGCCCACTTCTTAGGAAACTCCTGCATAGCCTTCTGTAACACTGCCACCCGTCTCGAATATTGATCTCTTAGCTAAACATGCAAGTGCTATGGTAGACCAACTCCCGAAGAACTTACCCACACTCATCAGGCAGGCATTGACTCTCATCCAGTCTTCAGTCACTGCCCTCCAACAGCAACAAAGATCATATGGGGATCGCTTGCAGCAGATTAAGGTGTGTATTGAAAAGATAGAGCGGGGTGAGGTTGGAAACTTGCCAAAGCTCCGTGAGGATATTGCCACACTGAAGACTAAGCTCCATAAAATGCAAAATCTAGAGTTCGATCTATCCGAATTCATGCCCAAGGAGGGAGAGTAGGGAGAAGGAACGTCTGTGGCAGGATTGGATCTTGATTTCTCAACCCTGAAGACAACTCCTGCACCTCATACTGTCGGGGCTGCCTAGCCTCCAGCTTCCCCTACACATGTTAACGTCGCTTCTGAGGAAGAGTCTGTACAATCTGTAGAGTCCGAGGGTGGGAGACATGGAGGGGCAGACTAATGAAGAGTCATGTTCCGAGGAGGATGAGGGCCCTCATGAGAAGGGTAAGTAAATTGCTGCCCCTACAGTTGCAGAGAAGGAACGAGTAGCTGCTCATAAGGCAATTGAAAATTATCTAGTAGACATGGTCGCCCAAGCTATTCCATCTACTACTCAGCTATCAGTACGCGAGTCTAGCAGCTAACAGGCCCTAGCTCCAGTGTCGGGCCAGCCAGAGATCCCCCCTCCATCAGTAGAGGTCACTCCTCTAGCCGAGATCTCATCGATCCCAGCTTCAGCATCGGAGGGTGACCCCACCATCGTTCATCCGGCTTCCGAATCCCATAGTGCTTAGTGCGCCTCAGGGAAACCCTAAACTCTATTTTACATTCTTACGCATTGGGGACAGTGCATGCTTTTTAGTTGGGGATGGGATAGTCTTGTACAAAATTTGATTTTGAGAATTAAATTATTGTACATGTTTTTGTATTATATAACTTCTGTGGTTTCTGTACATTCTTGTGTTATGATTTTGTATATATTTGTGTTTTGTGGTTTTAGTAATTGTCTAGTTTCAAGTATGTGTGCCTGTAGCTAGCCTATATCCTTCCTTTAATATAAAAAAAGAAGTAAAAAACAACTGTGTGAACTTGAGGCTTTCTCTTTGACTCTATATCTACTTAGAGTTATACATTTAAATATGATGAAAGCTTCGAGCTTCCAAATGTTGACTCGAGGGCAAAAACTATGTTGAGCCAAGCAGCTCGTGTGCCATGTGTGCGAGTTTTTGTATAAATAGTTCTTTTGTCTACTTCTGCCATCTAGAACTTGTCTGGTTGGTCTTTCGATGCTTATGATAAATACATTTTGTTTGAGAAATGACCTTAGGAAATCTTTGTGATTTTAGAAAACTAGTTAGCCTTTCAAGCTACCCATTCTACATATACTATCACTAGTTACCCCACTTGAGACCTTAACCTTTTATTTGGCTACCACATTACAAACCTTTCCCATTTTGTGAAATAATTCTCTCTTTTGAACCCGTCCCTCTTAGAACAGTGAGAATGAGGATAAAAGCCTAAGTTGGGAGTGTGGTGTAAAGCCGGAAATCGGCAAGGTTGTACAACGAGTGTAGGAAAGTATACCTCTAGATATGAAACTATTCAAGCTCAAAAAAAAAATTGCAAGAGAAAAGAAAAAAATATGTATGTACATATATAAATATGGAGTCTTGTAGAAAATTAGAGAGGTATTTAAGGTGGCTAAATGTTGGAAAGTAGGAGCTAATGAGGGCTATGTGGTTTGAAAGGAAGCAAAAAGCAACAAAGAAAGAAAAATGTGAGTAGTGTTCAAGGAGGGTATAGTTACTTGTACCCAAATGCTTATCTGACCCTTTCCTAAACCTATATTACAAACTTAAAAAGTCTTATGGGACCTTCAACCGAATGTTCTTAAATTAAAGCGATGAATTAAACTAAAGGCAAGCTTATGGTATGGCATGTTGTAACAGTTGAAACTCTTTTTGGGAGTGAGTGTCTTTGTGAATCGTCCCTTTTGTTGTCATTGTAAATATAGTGTGTTTGGGACTTTCTTTCCAGTGAGGGCACGCAAATCGTGAGGTTGGATAGAAGTTGAGTTCTTGAAGTCGAATACAATTGCACTCAGCTCACAGTAACATTTTGTCAAGTTGGCCGAGGCTCAAAGTTTCACAAGTTGATTAGTTTTCCTTGTAAATAACAATGATGGTTCAAGAAGGGTAAATAAACGAAAGGTCATGCTTATAGTACTGACAATTAACACCGTCAACGGTCACTATTGTTTCATATCGTTTAGATGGAGTCTAGAATAGGATAGTGTTATTTTAGTTGCTTGAGGACAAGAAAGAGTTTAAGTTGGGGGTGTTGATGTGCCGGAGAATTTTGGCACATTTCAATACATATTGCTTAGATTTTAGCTTGTTTGAAATGCAATTATCCTCTATACTTATGTAATTTTAATGTTTTGCAATGTATGAGGTTTAAGGACCTAAGAACATGGAAATGAAATGAAAAAGCCAAAAAAGGACAAGAAGAGAGAAAAATGCGATAGCATATGTGAAGATGCGGGCAACAAATCCAACATACGGACCGCATGATGCTCAAAGAAATGGCAAACCACAACAATCTATTGGCCAAAGTCCGGTGCAAGAAATGCGGTCTATTATGCGATCGTGTAATAGGTTTGCGGGCTGCATAATGGACCGAAAACTCGTTGTGAAAGTTGCTCAAGGTGGAAAATGCGATGAAAAATGCGATCGCATATCTACAATGTGGACCACAGATCTTGAATGCGGTGAATACCATGAAACTAAGGTTTGAAGATGCGATGGCCATGAAGAGAATGCGGACTGTATCTCTGTTATGCGATAGATATGCAGTCGCATAATTGACCCGGAAGGGTATTTTTGTCCGAGTTTGGTTCCGAGTTTTGACCCACTATAAAAAGATTTATTGGGGTTTTGTGGGGGCTTGTCTTGTTTTTTAGCTACATTCCAAGTCTTTAATATTCCTCTCTTTTGGAAGCTTTTGAGTGAAGAATCTTGCACTTTGTAAGCTTTATGGCATTAAATATTCTCATCCTTTTGTATTTTATCATGTGTAGCTAACT
The DNA here is from genome assembly GCA_026770625.1 of Nicotiana glauca. Classification (NCBI taxonomy): domain Eukaryota; kingdom Viridiplantae; phylum Streptophyta; class Magnoliopsida; order Solanales; family Solanaceae; genus Nicotiana; species Nicotiana glauca. The sequence continues at coordinate 117,208 of MU711249.1, read as the reverse complement.
TTAAATACTAAGGTTGTGGATCCTAAATGGGTGTTATGTTAATAGGTGTTTAACATTAAATACATGTATAATGGTTGGTTGATATATATTCATTTCTCATTCTTCATTTATTGTTGGTAGTTGCAAACATTAACAAGTGCCATTATTTTCTTTGTTTACTTGGAAAAGCGAGTTAGAATTTGGTATAAGTAAATATAAAAGACTCAAGGCTTTAAACCATAATTAATAGAATCGCTTAGGAATAAGTGGGTTTTATTTGGCATATATTGGTTCTTAATTGCAATTCTTTTATATTTGGAAAAATCGTAAAGAGAAAATACTACCCAACTATTGGAAAATATTGGGTAGTCATTTATAAATCATGTGAATATCTTAAGATCATTCCATTAGAAATATATCATATTAATACCGATAGCATTACATTCCATTGAAGGGGACACAACCTAGGTTTTCTTAATTAAATTATTTACGTTCTCGATGTTTTTTTTGTTGGAAAGATAGACAATATTATAACATAGCAAACATATATAGTGGATTAGATTCTTGGATGCATACAAGGCATCCATTGTACAAAGATAGAGCTAGGTTCATAGTCTCCTAATACTTGGGAAACAGTACTAGTATTAAAAGTATTAGCTACTAAAGAGGTTCTACTATTACACATACTAGATAAACTATATGAACTAGAGAGAGACTCTGTAACATTCCTATTAAGATGCCAAATCATCTTGCTGTGGAGTGTGCCATGGTGATCTTGTTCATAACAAGACATAGCAAAAGGTGTTGGTGTCCCAAAAAGTAGGCATTTCTCCTGGACATGCATTGCTCCATATTTAGCTAACCTATCTGCTACAAAATTCTGCTCTTTGTATATAACTTGTACTGACGGACTACCCAATAGTTTGAGCATTGACCTGCAATAATTAATAATATTAGTAAAGCACATTGTAGGTGCTTTTAACAAATTGATTACTGCTTGTGCATCTATCTCAATGATGATTGGTATGAGCTGTTGTAGGACAGCAATTTGTAAACCTTTGAGGAGTGCAGGAAGTTCTATTTGTATAGTGGGGATGATAAGTTTTTATTTTACCAACTTATCTCCTCTTAATATTTTATATTTTACATAATTTTGATAGGAAACTAGGAAATTTTCTGAGGTTTATTGGAATTTTTAGGTGTCATGTGATTTTGAGAAGAAACAGAAGAAATCAAGTCAAATTGTGCAAAAATGATGAATAATGACTACTGGGCAGTTACTCTTCGCGATTGCAGAGTTCAGAACGCGATCGCACTTGTTTATGAAAATATGAATCGCGATCGCGCTTGAGAAACTGGGCACCAGCCTATGATGTTCTATGCGATCACAATGTTCGGTCTGCGATCGCATGAGGCTTTAAGCTAATGCTACGCGACCGCAAAGGATGGACCGCGATCGCAGAACATCTAAACGTGACTCACGCGATTGCAGTCTATTTTCATGCGATTGCGGTGAACTAAATATGGGCGAAATCTGGGCAAAAATGGAATTTCACATTTTTGATCCCCAAAGCATTTAATACCCGACTAGGCTCATTTGTAAGGTATCATATCTTTGTCTAATTTTCATTTTTTAGGGCTAGAGAGAACAAGTCTTGGAAGTTAGGGGTTTGCACACACACTTTGGTCTTGAAGATTGAAGCTTTTGGTTGAGAATTTCTTACCCATTTATGTTGCTTTCTTCATTTCCTTGCTTTGTATTGTATATCTAAGTGTGTAGTATTTTATTCAACACTTAAATCTTATTTATGAAAATATTCATGTTTAAAGTGTAAATTAAATATCTTGTTGTGCTTATGTACTGAATGATTTTTATTTATTTATAAAGTGAGTTGTTGTTACTTTAATTATTCTTGTTCTTTAATGTTTCCAAATGGATTAGATTAACCCTAGGACTCGCCCAGTAACTCCGATTTAATATTGAAAAAGATAATTTGGGGTTGAGAAAGATTAATTAACAAGAACTTGATGCTTTAACCCTCATTTTATAGATTCTACCTAGGGATAGGATTGAACTACTTGTAGCCATTCCGGGTGTGCTTAATCTTCTAATTTTATTCAAGAATAATTCAATTAGGAAGTCTTGTTAGTCTTCGGAAGAAGATAATTAAGAATTATTATCCGTGGCTAATTAACATAAACTCGCTCATATTTGTAAAATCATGAAATATATTGGATCGTTACTTGAGTGTAATTCCCGATGCAACCATACTTGTAGCCATTGATCATTTTACTTGCTTTCTAGGTTAGCTTACATTTCCGCATTTAGATGTAAAAATTTTCAAAACCAAATTCTTATTGTTTGGAATTGTTGATAAGCGATAATTTTCTTACATTCCTAATCGCCTACACATTGTTCTCTGTGGGATTCAACCCCGACTCATAGTTGGGTAAATTATATTGCATGCGACCATGTCCATTTACTTTTTAGTAGTGGATTTGGACGTCATCAAATTGCGCAGTAAGCAATAATTTTCTTACATTCCTAATGTCCTACACATTGTTCTCTGTGGGATTCGACCCCGACTCATAGTTGGGTACATTATATTGCATGCGACCGTGTCTATTACTTATTAGTAGTAGATTTGGACATCATCAAAATTGGCTCCATTGCCGGGGAACAATTTGTCGTAATTTAGGTTGTTTGAGAAATAAGCGAAAGTGCTTTTGTCCAAACTTGTGATTATTTGTGTAATTATTTTTTTCTCTTACCTTGGTCTATTTTTATTATTTGTTTCTTGTTTATTTTCTTATATTTTAAAAATGTCATCATATAATTAAAATTGGTCGGATGGTAGTTGTTCATACTTTGATGACCCTTGTCCTTATTGTGGAGGACCACACTCGTGGCAAAATTATTTAAATTCTCCCGAGGGTGGATTGTGTGCACGATTTCACACCCATGAGTGGAGTATTTGTGATAAGTGTGGTTGCCAAAATGGTCATTGAGATGGTTGTGCTTATTTGTCCTTCCCTTCCCCAAGCCCCCGCTACGATGATTCTACTTTTTGTGATGAGAATTATAGGGCTATGGAAATGGAAGAAGTTGAGCATGGCCAAAGTGGAGAGTTCAAGCTCATGTTGGAGTGTTTACTTGAAGAAACAAACAAGTAGCAAAATGACTTGGAGGAGCTTTTGGAGAATAGTCTTCAAAATGACTTGGCACTTGAAAGGTTGCACTCACAAAGGGCTGAAATGATCGAAGCCTTACGGGTTCAAAAAGCCTCGAAAGTGAATGATAGCCAAGAACCTTCCTTGGAGATTGAAGTTGAAAATACTTCCTTGGCACATGATCAAAACCAAGAATAACTCTCCGTCACACCTCCTTTTTCCTACTACACCCTCAGAAAAGGGGCATAATAAAGAGAGTTTTTTTCAACTTGAAGTGAAAATCGAAACGGGATTATTTAATTAAAATCAGAGTCGCCACTTGAGAGATTTATGGTGTCCCAATTCACCGGTTGAATCCCGAATCAAGGAAATTACTGACTCTGTTAACAGTCCGCGATCCAAAAATTCGGGTAAGGAATTCTGTTTACCCGGGAAAAGGTGTTAGGCCTTCCCGGGTTTCGTGGTTCTAGCACGGTCTCTCAACTTTTATAATTTGGCCTATTATCCGGTTTTAATTACATGTTTTAAACCTATATGCAATTTAAACTATTTGCCTCTTTTAATCATTTTTTAGAGAAAATTGCAACGTTATTAAAACACGTCTCGAACCACGTCACATAAATGCACCCATGGTTTTTGACATATTTTAACATCATTAACATTTGGATTTGGGTCACATAAATGTGCACCTGAGTTTAGGAAAATAAATTATTAAAATACGCGCCTAAAGCAACTACGTGTTGTTAACTTTGCGAGTGCCATGAAAACTCTGCTAAATGGGACGCTTCAAATTCTAAGGATTAGTTAAAGCTAATTAAAAACGAGGGCCACACAATTGTCATTTTTGTTTGGCATGGAGCACCTCGAATTCTATCAATTCCAAGATAGCTCAAATAAATGGGTTCATGCCGATATAATCAATCTAATATCCCTCTTAATATGATCCAACACTCACATTTATGAATAATCTTAGCACGAGTTAAATTGTAAACCATTTATACAACCTTCACTTCTCATTAATTTTCCAATTCATTGAGTTCTAAATAAAGAAAAATCCAACAAAAATGAAGATATCAAGTTGCCTTCATTAATCGACGGAACTTCGTTCAAATAGTAACAAATTGTCCATTTACTTTAAATAACTGAACTTAATAGGATCACAAATATAGAATGTATACATTCAACAGCCCAACTAACAATTCAGAATAAGACAGCAATGTCGTCAGCTGTTAAACGTGGCATTTTGGGAACTAAACTGTTATTGCTATTTTAAGAAATTCCATTCAAATCCATATATAGACTATGACTGGATAATAAGACAGAATAGGTGAAGATTTTAAAAATTCGAATAAGCCTAATATTATATCTACTGCTACTTGGTACATGCACACTAGCTAGTTCTAACAACTTTGTGTTTGACATGCCAACTTGCAATTTTTTTTTGTTGAATATTCATCAAAATTTTGCTGTCTTATTTTGAATTGTAAGAGTGTTCATTGAATCACCAAAACGGGATAAGAAAATAAATAGAGAGACGAACCTGAAGCAATCTCGAATAGAATTCTTAACAAAATTCCGAATAAAAATTCCAGAAGCAAAATCAAAACAAGACGCGGATCGAACTAATCTCGCCGTAGACCCTCAACGAACCTCTAGCCGGACTGCCTCGCTGTAGTAGCAAACACAGACCTCGGCGAACCTCTGACTGGGTCTGTCACCTTCCGGCGTAGCAGTAACAGATAAGGTAAGCAAATGATAGAGAAAGAAGCACAGAGTTTTCAACTGGAAACAGACCTAGAGACTCGAAATCTTTACTCCTCTCGTTTCCTACTCCTCCAAGTTTCCGTGCGTGTCTGTGAAGGTGAAGCTTCAGGGGAAGTGTCTTGGTTCTTTTTTTGTGTTCTCTGCTGTGGCTTTGTGTTTTAAAGTGTATTGAGGAAGAAGCAACGTTGGGGGTCTATTTTCGCTGGAAAATGAGTCTGGGAAAGAGACGAGAATCTGGAGGGGGGGTCTACTATTGCGACGCTCCCTTCTTTTTTTCAGGCGTTAGTTTTTTGCTTCCCTTTTAGACTCTTTAGGCATTAATTTATAGGTAGAGTCTAGGTCGAGGTGTAATTTTGTGTATTTGTCAATTAGTCCCTAGGTCCTTTTGTGTTAAGTACTTCGGGTCTTTTTATTTATTTTTTGTCCCAAAGAATAGTCCAGAAGAGTCCCTAGACTACACAAGGACTTCTTTTTTATTTTTTAAAAATAAGATAGGATACTACACAATGCCAAAGCTAATCTTAACTAATTAAACTAGACATGAAACTATTTTTGTGTTTTCAAAATTATATAAAAATAAGGTACTATTTTTATGTTTTTTTTAATTTATGAAAAATGCGTAAAATAAAATATTTTTTTATAATTTTTGTTTTTCTTGTAATAAAATAAAGTAAAAAGTCAAAATGAGTTGAAATAGCGCTATTAGGCATAAATTGGATATTTACATGCTAAAATATGAAAAATCTTGGGAAGGGTCAAAAATCATATGTCTACAACTGCCCCTCATTGACTGGGTACATGAAGAGTTTTTAGACAAAGAACGACTAGACAGGTTTTTTGACCCGAACCTTATTTGGAGAGACTAGACCTAAGAGAAAAGGGGAATGTGACCGAGCCGTGGTATCTGAGCTGCCTACATATCCTTGGCTATAAAGGAATCAGGCCACGTGTAGTTCAGAAATGAGAGAGATGATGGAGTATGCCGAGGTGGAGAGCCAGTCGAGGTGCCGTTCTATCGAGGCTCCGATCCGCGATCCTGATCCGCGGTCCTGCTATTACATCAAAAATCAAAACATGAAAAAGACTAGCTAAGCCTGTCAACTATGAATTACAAGATTCCTACCTATAAGTCTTCTGAAGCTTGATCTTATGTCTTGAATGGTTCTTCATGCAGACTTTGGATCTGAACCTTGACGCTTGCTAGTTGCAAGTGCTTCATTCTTCCTCAGATTTTCGGACCAAACCCGGACACCACCCCGCGCTTGTGACTCCAATCATGTCTTAAGCAATTCACACCTTTTCTCTACTTCTGCATTTGGATTCACTTGAACCTTCTTTTGTTTCTGCTCTTCTTTTATTATTTTGGATTGTGACCAACTTCCGCTGGTCGTCTCGGACTGTTGACTTGCATTATTTCCGCAAGACTCCTTTGTTGCAGACTTGAATTGTGATCTGAGATATTTTACCCTGTCTCCGAGTGATGCTTGAGTCCTAAGATTTGAAACATATGCCTCTGTTCTCCAGGCGAGCTCCTGACTGCTAACACTTGAAATGTATTCCCTTATTCTCCAGGTGGGCTCCCGATTGCCGTCACTTGTAATGTATTCCCTTGTTCTCCAGGTGGGTGTCTGACTTCAACAAAATAGACAAACAAAAAAACTTTTCCACCCCAATTTGGTGGCTAGGCGCATCATGTCACCAGATATTACTAAAGATTTGAAAAGCTAAAATTTGAATTGTATTTCCCTTGTTCTCCAGGTTGGTGCCTCATTGCTGAACTTGAAATGTATTCCCTTGTTCTCCAGGTGGGCGCCTGACTTTAATAGAATAACAAACAAAGAAAATTTCTTGCCCCAGTTGGTGACTGGGCACGTCATGTTATCAAATATTAAAAGTTTGAAAGCTAAAATTTGAATTGTACTCCCCTTATTCTCCAGGTGGCGTCTGACTTCTGAACTTGAAGTGTATTCACTTGTTCTCTAGGTGGGCGCATGACTGCCGAACTTGAAATGTATTCCCTTGTTCTCTAGGTGGGTGCCTGATTGCTGAAACTTAAAAATGTATTCCCTTGTTCTCCAGGTGGGCGCCTGATTGCTGAACCCGAAATGTATTCTCTTGTTATCCAGGTGGGCGCCTGATTACCAAAACTTGACATGTATTCCCTTGTTATCCAGGTGGGCGCCTCATTGCCAAAACTGGAACTGTATTCCCGTGTTATCCAGGTGGGCGCCTGATTGCCAAAACTTGAACTGTATTCCCTTGTTCTCCAGGTGGGCGCCTGATTGCGGAAACTTGAAATGTATTCCCTTGTTATCCAGGTAGGCACCTGATTACCAAAACTTGAGATGTATTCCTTTGTTATCCAGGTGGTTTCCTGATTGCCAAAACTTGAAATGTATTCCCTTGTTATCCAGGTGGGTGCGTGATTGCCAAAACTTGAAATGTATTCCCTTGTTATCCAAGTGGGCGCCTGATTGCCAAAAACTTGAACTGTATTCCCTTGTTATCCAGGTGGACGCCTGATTGCCAAAACTTGAACTGTATTCCCTTGTTCTCCAGGTGGGCGCCTGATTGCCAAAACTTGAAATGTATTCCCTTGTTCTCCAGGTGGGCACCTGATTGCTGAAACTTGAAATGTATTCCCTTGTTCTCTAGGTGGGCGCCTGATTGCTAAAACTTGAAATGTATTCCCTTTTTCTCCAGGTGGGCGCCTGATTGCTGAAACTTGAAATGTATTCCCTTGTTCTCCAAGTGGGTGCCTGATTGCCAAAACTTGAAATGTATTCCCTGAAACTACTGCCTTTGAACCTGATTACACCAAAACAAACAAAACGAAAGAAATTTTCTTGCCCCAGTTTGGTGCTGGGCACATCTGTTAGTGTTAACTGAATCGTGTTACCAAATATCACGAAGAATTTGAAAGCTAAATCCCATTATCCAGGAGGGTCCTAATAACTCCTATCAATTACGAACCTAAGTTACATCTTCTAAAGGTATTACTCCCACTACATTTCTTATCTAAGAGGTCTTAACTACTCCCCATTATCCAGGATAGTCCTGACAACTTCTAATTAAGAACATTTTTAACCTAAGGTATATCTACTGAAGGTATGCCTTCCACTATATCTTGTTATCTAAGCAGACCATAAAACTACGTTTATGCTACTCATGATTGTTTTGAAATTTAAACTAAGTCCCATTTTCCAGGAGGGTCCTAAGAACTTACCATCAAACTTGTCCGGTTCCTGCCTTGACTTGCGGTGGGTTTCCCCGAAACAAATGAAATTTTTGCCCCTGTTTCAATCAAAGAAAATTCTTGTTAGTTTAAATGTGGTGGTTAGTTTGTGGACTTGAACTTTGAGGGAGATTTCTCCTTCACTTCCCATGATGACTGATTTCCACTCGAAGACCTTGCTTTTTTATGGACTAACCGCTTTCTCTGTCATCCGAATCACATAGAATACCTTCCTCTGTTAAGACTCAATATCCTTTTATTTGTTGCATTGCATGAACTTGTACCTCCCCAACCTTTGTGTCTCACATGATTCCTACAGCACGTCAATTGCCCCAACTCCGTGTATATATTGTTCTTTCTTAACTTAACCACTGGCCCCGACCTTGAGTTCTGTTGCTCCTTCATTTTGATTTCCATTCGACAACCTTGCTCGTTCCTTGACTAACCACTTCCTATGTCGCCCTTAACACCGAATATACCTCTTCTCTGTTCAAACCCCATGCCTTCTACTTGTTGCATTGCTCCTGAACATTCATTTACCAACCTTTGTGTCTCACATGAACCCCAAAGCACAACACTTGTCACCCCCTCAATCCGTATGTTGTTCTTTCTTAACTTAAACCACTAGCTCCGGCCTTGAGGTCTATTGTTCCTTTACTTGCCATGATAACTTTGATTTCCGCTTGAAGACCCTGCTTGTCACTGGTCAACTACCTTTTTGTCACTCCTACCATGGAAAACACCTTTGATCCATTCACCAGAAACCCTCCATCTTGTCGCATTGTTCACAAATTGATACGTACCAAACCCTTGTATTTAACAAGGATCCCAAAGCATGTTGATTATTACCAACTGAGTGTGCTTGCTGTTCTTTCCTGACTTATGACGCTTTGATGTGTTCACTAGATCTCATTTTTTTTCAATTAGAAAGTTTGGTGGTAGAATTTGAAGTCATTTCTCACTTGTTATGACCAAATAGACTCAAGAGGAGGAAGTAAACAAAACAAAAGAAACAAAGTAGAGGAGAATGGGAAGAGATAATTCCTAACAAGAAAACTACAAAGTAGAAACCTATCGGATGTGGATACCAACTCTAATGACCATGACATTCACCTGCGGCCTATTCTGTTAAGAAAATTTGATGTTCAGCTCTGGTCGTACACTTTTTACCGTGAAACTGGGCTTCAATGCTCTGCTTATCCAATCTGATTCATAATCCTTATTCGACTTGTAGTGCCCGAAGTGTTTTCACCACGAAGCCTCTCTCAATTTGGTCTTTTTCTCAACTCACCATTGCCTTATGGTGCCCGTGAGGGTTTTCACCAATAAGACACTTTCATTTTTTATTTCTCTCAGCTTTCATCGCCTTACAGTGCCCGTGAGGGTTCTCATCAACAAGACTTCCTCATTCTTCATTTCCTTCGTTTGGACCGGAGGGTTGCCCCTGATATGATTCACCTCTGCTCGCTTGACTCGTCATCTCTCGAAGATTGATCAGAAGGTCTTTCTTTGGACCGTAATGTGGGCTTTTGGATAGGGTTAGAAAGAAAGGGTATTAAAGGCTCAAAACAATTTCATCATGGGTTCAAAATTACAACTTTCGGAATCAAATTTCAACCACAACTTCTGCCCCAGTTTCTTTCTTGGGGGACTCTCGACTTTTATTTTGGTGTGACTAAACCTCAGAGAGAGGCTGCCTACGTACCCTTTTGGGATCAAGTCAAATGTAGTTCAGGCCATAAAATTACTTTGTTGTTACGATCTTTCCTTTCTTCCACTTTTCTTTTCTTTCTTTTTTCAATTTCTTTTCTTTTCACTTTTCTTTTTCTTTTTCTTTTCTTTTCTCTTTTCTTTTCTCTTAGTTTTCCTTTCTTTTCTGTTTCACTGTTTTTCTCTTGTTTCTCCACTTACTTTCCTTGCTCGTGCTTATGAGTTTTATTATTGATTTCGAAAGAGGGGTATGCAAGAAAATAACTGAGACTCAAAGGGGTAACAAAGGATAAAGTGTTTGGATAGCAGAATAAAATACCTTCGTCATTCCAATCTCCAAATCATGCCAAGTAAAAACTACACAGTTAAACAAGCTGAGGAGAACACACATAACACCTTTTGATTGATTCACATTGTTGCCTTCTGTATTTGTCAATTACCTAGCCACGAACGGCCACTGTAGACTTGGGGCACACTTGCTTTTGGTTTCAAACCGATGCGGCATGATGCATTTCACCAGTACTTCTTTATGTTCTTTCTGCCCCCAGTTTCACTTGATTTGGGCAAGAAATGATCTCAAGATGATTTTACTTATTTCCCTCAAATGTCCTTATCGTCTTAAACATCGTTTCATTGTTTTATTACTAAACTGACTTTTAAAACCAGGCTGAGAATTAGGCGTGCATGTCATGTCCCTAGAACCATCATGAAAAGAATTGTAAAAGGAGAAAGGCACTAGATAAAATGACTAGAAACGGCAGGAAATAGAGAATTGCATTAGACTGACGGTGAAAGGGTTTAAACAACAAAAAAATCAAACTAGACTAGAGTTACAACCCTTGAACAAACCTAGACAGCACTAAACGAGTTACTATGACTAAACAAAACAGGCAAAATGAAAGGATGGAAGGGTTTGAGTCACAAGACAATATCCAGATTACAACCCTAAAATAACCCGGACAACAGAAACGACAACAAAATAAACCATCAAAACTCCAATTCGGCTGACAAAGAAATGGAGCACCTTCCCAATTAGCAAACACGGCATCTTAGCCACTGAGTTTTGCATCAATACTGCCAAGACCATTATCAACTTTAATCAACGAGTTCCCAAGAGGATTTGCATGCTCCCAGTCACTGTCATTGACCACAACTACCCCTTCTTGAATCATTCTCTCTATTTCCTTTTTCAAAGAGCAAAAATCTTCAATGCTATGCCCTTGGACATTAGAGTGGTACATGCACCGCATAGTAGGATCACATCCTTTTGCATATGGGTCCGGCGCATAGCCGATGAGCAGCTCAATCAGGACAAAATGCTTTAACTTTTCAAACAAGCCTGTATAGGATTCTTCGATGGGTGTGAAATTATCTTTCTGCCTTTGTTTCCCTCCATGCCTTTGTTTCCCTCCATGCCTCAGTTTACTAGGATTGTTGGATGCTTGAAAATGCTGTGAAGGAACCCGTGAATTTTGGGATGCCGGTGCCTGCTCTAGGAAGTGACCTGATAGGTGTTCGACGGATAATATTGAGGTGGCTTACATGGAGTTTGGGGATGTTCACAGGGTCAGTGTCGGGGCTGAGAGTGTTGATCAGGAAAACTCATCAGATCATCTTTTCTGCTTCCCCATCCCCCACCCAAGCTTGTTGGGATATTTGGAATGTCTTTGGACCAACTGATGATCTTACGTGACTTGATTCCCTCTTCTACTAACTCCCACATTCTTAACACCTCATCGAAAGGTCTACCCACAAATGGGATCAAATGATTGAAGTAGGTGGGACCCTGGGCCCGTAGGAAAAGTTCAACCATTTCTTCTTCACCAATCGGGGTACTGACGCGAGCAGCTTGCTCGCTCCATCTAAGCCCAAACTCCCTAAAGCTTTCCTACGGCTTCTTTTCCATCTGGGGAGCAGTCTAGGGTAACACTTGATTTGCATTGAAAGTATCGAACAAAGTCTTGAGCCATGTCGCCCAATGTAAGCCACTTATCGCCATTTTGACGCACATGCCAGTCCAAAGCTGCCTCGGTTAGGCTTTCAGTGAAATACACCATCATTAGATCATCTTTCTCTCCAACACTTCTCATTTCATTGCAACAGACCCTCAGGTGGTCTACCGGATCTCCACACCCATCATACAAGTTAAATTTTGGCACTTTGAACCACATGAGCAAGCGGTGCTTTCGGGCCCCGGTATCAACCAACCCAATTTTGTTGTTGTCTGCCATTACCTTTTGACTTTGTTTTGTAGATAGAAATTTCCACTTTAAAAACCCAAACCAACCACATTTCTGCTTAAATATAACAAAATGAAGCCATCACGTTAGCGTTAGGGCATTTACCAGTAAAAATCTCACATTGGGTGCAATGCACCTAGTCACAGTTATCTATTCTAACATGACTTCGAGGGTATGAAGGTCATATGGCACCATCCCAATTTGTTCATTTCAATCCTCTCTTTCCTTTGCTTTTTCTAACACCTCTTGGATCGCTCATTTTTTCCCTTTTTTTTATCGCTCTTTTTTTCCTTCTCGTTTCTTATATCCCACAATTCTATCTCTTTTTTTCTTTTCTTTTTCTTTCTTCTTTTCCATTTTTTCTTTTCTTTTTTCTTTTAATAAATAAAAAAATAATTTGATCGAACCCTATGTAGGTTACCTACTTATCGTGACCCCACATGAATCGGATCTATGCGTAGCTCTGGAAAAACAGGAACAAAGTAAACAAACCAACGTTCTCTTTTTTCTTTTTCTTTTTTTTCTTTTTACCTTAATGACTACTCTGAAAGAAGCAAATCATTTTTTTTTAATTTTCTAGACTTAATGTTCTATGACCTATTCTAAACTCAAGCTTAACGGGCATGTTTTTTCTTTTTTTTTTCAAAACAAATAATCTATTAAAGAAAAGTCCTAGAAGAGAAAAATAGTTTTCGATTTTTTTTTAAGAAGAAAATCTCAAGAATAAACCACAGAAACATATTTTGAATTTTCATTTGACATCCTGACGCAATATTTCAAAACAAGCAATGAAAATAATAAAACAAAATATTTTTGGATTTAAGTTTTGATTGCCTAAAGAAGAAATTCTAATGACAAACAACAGATAAAGTATTTTTATTGTCTATGTACAATATCCTAAAGTTCTAATGAAAAGAATTTTTTTTTTTATTTTTCACTAATTTTCCAAGGAAACACCTCAAAAGGAAAAACAACCTAAAAAACTAACACCTTAAAGAAAGCTTTTAAAGAAGTACTAAAAGAAAATTTTCCTCTTTTTTTGAATTTTGGTCCTAATATACCAAAGCAAACATAAAATAATTTATTTTAAGTCCTAGATATTAATTGCCTAAAGAAAAAACAACCTCAAAATTTTTTATTTTATTTTCTAGAATTATCGTTCTTAAAGAAAATTTATAATGGAAATATAATTGCAACATCTCCCTTTTTTTTGGATTTTTGAATTACACCACACCTTGTCAAAAATAAAAAGTACAATAACAAAAGCTTGACATCACTGTACAAATTAGAAAGTAAAAGACGACATAAAAAACATACTAAAAGAATAACTAAAAATAAAAATAAATCTCCTTAAGCAACTCCTGAATGCAGCGGTCCTAGGGTATCTGTCATACTCGAACTCTGGTAAGTAAATTCACACTTGTACGAGAAAACTTAAACCAACACTATGTGAGACAATAACATTCCCTATTAGAAACATGGAAGATATGGTTGGGATTATTTTTGCAAAGTGATTTATTTGGCCAGAAGGTGGCCAGAAGTGTAAAATTGGGCTAAGTCCCCGCAAAGCCAAAAGCCTAATATTTACTAGGAACCCCGGACCCTATGTGAGTTGCCTACGTATCACGCCCCGAAAGACGAGAATCAAGTATGCGCAGTTCGGGCAGATTGAATACGGGCGAAAAATTAAACAAAACAAGTAACTTAGAGAAAACATATTTCTTTTTGTCTTTTCCATGCAAATGATGCAACATGCAAACACTTTTTTGGATTTTCTCTTTCCTCTTTTTTAATTTTCTTTTATTTTTGATTTTTTGAAAAATGATAAAAATTGTAAGATCTTTTTTTTTAATTTTTCATTTTTTTTTGTCTTCTCTTAACAAAAACACAACAACAAAAAAAGAATATAACTGAGCTCTACTTGCTTTATTTTCACACTTCACTCTCTTTTTTCTTTATTTTTTTTCCATTGTTTTTTTTCTTTTTTTTATCTGCCCTCAGCTATCATTGGTCCGCCAAATAACCCTTTTGCCCTTTAATGAATGCAACATGTAGCATATAGGATGCTTCAGGATGGTCTTTTATTTTGGGGTACACCTGTCCTACACGGACCCAACCCCTGTGTTGAGTCCCCTAAGTCAAAATGCACGTGATGCAGATAAGCATTCCTACTAGGGATCCGGCATGAGGCTGAGTTATTCTAAGTTCAAAACCTGGGTATATGTTCTAGTACTATGTACCCAAGCGGACAACATGAGTCGAGGAGGGGGCTACGTACCGGGGACCCGCGAGATCGTCCGGCTTTGTAAGTTATCCGAGCCTCTTTCTTATTTCAGGGTATGACACTAACATAATAGGGAGTCTCAACGAGTAAGCACATCCCCTGAGGTGAGAAGACAAGGGTTTCGGCAGAGTTTATATATACAGTTCAAATAATATCAATGCGGTAAAGCATTTAGCACATTTAGCAGGAAAACATGTAGGAAAATCAAATAAAGCCAAACATAACAATTATTCTAAGATCGAATTCTTAAACCCTAAACCGAAGTTCGGGGTTTGATCCCCAGCAGAGTCGCCAGAGCTGTCACACCTCCTTTTTCCTACTATACCCCCGGAAAAGGGGTATAATAAAGGGAGTTTTTTCCAGCTTGAAGTGACAATCGAAATGGGATTATTTAATTAAAATCACAATCACCACTTGGGAGATTTATGGTGTCCCAAGTCACCGGTTGAATCCCGAATCAAGGAAATTAGTGACTCTGTTAATAGTCCGCGATCCAGAAATCCGGGTAAGGAATTCTGTTAACCCGGGAGAAGGTGTTAGGCATTTCCGAGTTCCGTGGTTCTAGCACGATTGCTCAACTGTTATAATTTGGCCTATTATCTGATTTTAATTACATGTTTTAAACCTATGTGGAATTTTAAACTATTTACCGCTTTTAATCATTTTTTATAGAAAATTACAACGTTATTAAAACACGTCTCGAACCACGTCACATAAATGCACCCGTGATTTTTGACATATTTAAATATCGTTGAGATTTGGATTTGGGTCACATAAATGTGCACCTGAGTTTAGGAAAATAGATTATTAAAATACGCTCCTAAAACAACTACGCGTTGTTAACTTTGTGAGGGCCATGCAAATTCTGCTAAATGGCATGCTTCGAATTCTAAGGATCAGTTAAAACTAATTAAAAATGAGGGCCACGCAATTGTCATTTTTGTTTGGCATGACGCATCTCGAATTCTTTCAATTTTTTCTAACTCAACTAAATGAGTTCATGCCGATATAATCAATCTAATATCCCTCTTAATATGATCCAACACTCACAATTTATGAATAATCTTAGCACGAGTTAAATTGTAAACCATTTATACAACCTTCACTTCTCATTATCTTTCCAATTCATTAAGTTCTAAATAAAGAAAAATCCAACAAAAATGAAGATATCAAGCTACCTTCATTAATCGATGGAACTTCGCTCAAATAGTAACAAATTGTCCATTTACTTTAAATAACTGAACTTAATAGGATCACCAATACAGAATGTATACATTCAACAGCCCAACTAACAATTCAGAATAAGGCAGCAATATCGTCAGTTGTTAAACGTGGCATTTTTGGAACTAAACTGTTATTGCTACTTTAAGAAATTCCATTCAAATCCATATATAGACTATGACTTGATCATAAGACAGAATAGGTGAAGATTTTAAAAATTCGGATAAGCCTAATATTATATCTACTGCTACTTGGTACATGCACACTAGCTAGTTCTAGCAACTTTGTGTTATATTGGATCACCAAAATGGGATAAGAAAATAAACAGAGAGACGAACCTGAAGCAATCTCGAATAGAATTCTTTACAAAATTCCGAACAAAAATTCCAGAAGCAAAATCAAAACAAGACGCGGACCGAACTAATCTCGCCGTGGACTCTCAACGAACCTCTGGCCGGACTGCCTCGCTGTAGCAGCAAACACGGACCTCGGCGAACTTCTGACCGGATCTTTCACCTTCCGGTGCAACAGTAACAGAGAAGGTAAACAAATGACAGAGAAAGAAAAGTAGTGTTTTCATCCGGAAATAGACCTAGAGACTCAAAATCTTTACTCCTCTCGTTTCCCACTCCTCCTCGTTTCCGTGCGTGTTTGTGAAGGTGAAGCTTCTGGGAAATGTTTTGGTTCTTTTTTTGTGTTCTCTGTTGTGGCTTTGTGTTTAAAGTGTATTGAGGAAGAAGCAACGTTGGGGTCTATTTTCACTGGGAAAGGAGTCTACGTTAGTTTTTTTCTTCCCTTTTAGACTCTTAAGGCATTAATTTATAGGTAGATTCTAGGTATAGGTGTAATTTTGTGTATTTGTCAATTAGTTCCTAGGTCCTTTTGTGTTAAGTACTTAGGGTCTTTTTATTTATTTTTTGTCCCAAAGAATAGTCTAGAAGGGTCCCTAGACTTCACAAGGACTTCTTTTTATAAGATAGAATACTACACAATGCCAAAGCTAATATTAACTAATTAAACTAGACATGCAACTATTTTTGTATTTTTGAAATTATCTAAAAATAAGGTACTATTTTTGTGCCTTTTTTTTAATTTATGAAAAATGCATAAACTAAAGTATTTTCTTATAATTTTCGTTTTTCTTGTAAGAAAATAAAGTAAAAAGTGAAAATGAGTTGAAATAGCGCTATTAGCTTAAATTCGATATTTACATGCTAATATATAAAAAAAATCTTGGAAAAGGTCAAAAATCACATGTCTACACTCTGAAGTGCTCAAAATGTGAAAATGATGATCATGTTGGAGACCATTATTGAAAATGTGGAGAAGCACAACTTTGCACTCGAGGAATTGAAACAAGGCTTGGCTTACAATGATGAACATATCCACACTTTGGATGATCAAATGCAAATATTGACTGAGGCTCACTATGCGCACCAACTTGAGAGTGTGGAAGAAAGCCAAGAAGAGTCCAATTCTGAGGAAGAAAGTGAGCTTTACTTTGCGGATTCAAGAATTGAACATCCGCCAACCGACTTCATGAGTATTAATGATGCCAAGAGAAATATGGAATTAGAGTCAACCGATGTACATGCAATTTTGATTGAAATTGACTCTAGTTCGGGGGAAAAAGTGGATGTCAAAATCCGAGAAAAACTGCAAAGTGAAGATTTGAATTCTCATTCCACGCATTTTTCAACGTTGGAATTGTGTGGTGATATGGAGATTGAACTACATGAGTCTATGAGGGATTGGAGGAGGAAAGGACACAATCATATATTTTACAGTTTGAGGAAGCAAGAAAGCAAAATGACATTCCTCACATGAGAGCCAAGAAGTGCAAAATGAAGAATTTAAAGTTTGGCTTGATCATCAACTTACCACCCCCATCGCTCGTGGTCACAAGCTTGATTCCAAGCTAGGTTCCCAGTTCGTATCATCCAAGTGATAAGAAAAGTGATAATGTTGTTTTGCATCGTGCCACGACGTTAAATGCGGTGCTTGGTGGGAGGTAACCCATCGTTTTTCAAAATTTTATTGTTTTTGAAATTTTCTTTTTTAGAGTAGCTTAGAATATTATTTGTAACTAATCTGCAATGATTTAGATTTTTTGGAATTGATTTGAGCAGGTTGGGGTGACCGGGCAACCACAAACCAGTAGCTGTAGAAAATTGCAAAAAACTACAAAGCAACGCGATCGCAGGAATAGGCAAGCATTCGTAGTGAATGATAAATGTCTGCTTCTACGCGATCTTTGTAACACACACGCGATCGCAGATGTTTTGCAATTTTGTTCTACGCGAACGCACTGTTGCTCACGCGATCACGAGGTATGGTAAGATTTTAAGATACAAAATCGCTGGGGAGAACAATTCATGCTCATTTTTCACCCAAACAAAGAACAAACTCCCCTACTCTCCTAAACCCCCAAAAACAGTCCTATAATCAACTTTGCTTAATTTCCATTGCATCACTCCCTCAAGGTATGTCAATTTCTCCATTACTACTCAAGTTACCTCTACTCATTATGGTTAAATAATGGAAGGGCTGCCTCATTCTTGCATTTTAGGGTTTATATTCCTTTTTTACTTTGTCAAAGACATTGTGAGTTTCTTTGTATGCCTACTTGCTGTGCGAGATTAGTTGAGAGAAAGAGAGATTTTTTTGGGAAATTTTAGGTGTAAAAATCCTTGGGTTGTTGGTATCTACTTGCTGAGAAAATAGGGGCAAACAACATGTTCACTGAAAGGCCCAGATGAACTCTGTCTGGGTGAAGACGACGACCATCGCGATCGCGATGCCTCATTATGCGATAGCGTAGGTCAAAATTTGCTGAATGCCAAAAATTCTTCATTGTGATCGCGTAAAAGCTTTTGCAATCGCATAGCTTTGCATCACATCCTTCTCCGCGATCCCGTGACCCTGTATGCGATCGCGGTTCACTACTACCCATGCAAAAAAATAGTAGCTTTGCCAATTTTGCTCCGAAAGCTTTCTAACCTGTTTCTTTGGCCTAATTACCTCTAAATGCAATGCTATAAGTGCCCATATGGTTGTTTGACATGCATACTCTTTTTGTAGGTACTTTGGGCTATAAAATGGATTCGACAACAAATGAAAATGTGCAATAATATGCCACACAAGCTGCAACAGAGGATTATTTTGATGTTGACACAATCTCATCCCTTAGATGCTCTCAACGGTATGACAAGCAATTGTACAAAAGCATGATTAGGGAAAGAGGCATCCTCCTGACCGACCTTGAAGACCGATGGCCCGAGTTCCATGGGAGATTAGTCACAAGTGGATGGATTTGCTTTGTAGAAGAGCTCAGGCTAGCTAACTATGAAGTCGTAAGAGAATTTTATGCAAATACTGTAGAGAGGGACTTCAATAATGAGTTGGTGGCTACTGTTAAAGGAAAAGAAGTCCATTTCAGACCAGAGTTGATCAATGCATACTATAATCTCCCAAATTCCAATAATCAGGTGTACACGGAGCGAGCTTAGGAGTTGGGTACCCAGTGGTTCATCACTCATTTGCATGGTGGACAGGTGCAATATTGGATAAAGAATCACACCAGGATCGAGTCTTTAGAACTCACTGCGGAGGCCAAGACTTGGCTCTCCATCATCTGGGCTCGCATCATGCCTTCAAAGAATGAGACAGAGGTGACACTTGAGAAGGCAAGAGTGATTTATGCTATTATGGAGGACATGCCGGTGAACGTAGGGTAACTCATTGCCGATGAGATAACATAGGTGGTAACAGAACAGACCAAGAGCTTATTCTTCCCATCCCCGATCACACAATTATGCTATAATGCAGGGGTGGAGCCCAAGCCTACAGAAAAGGAAAAGAACCCAGAGAAGCTCATATACCCACTGCTGAAAAAGGGAGCAGGAGATGCACCGAAGAAAAGGAAGATTGATGTATCATCTCCATCCATTGGCCAGTTCACGGACAATATCACTGAGATACCTGACACTCCTGCAGATGCCACTGGGACTTCCACAGCTATCACACCACTTGAGCAGGGACCTCTTACTCTCAGGTATATCTCTAGGCAGGTTTATGGCATGGATACACAGGTACGCCAGCTTGTAGCCGGTCTTCCTTCTGCACCATCTGGAGAGAGCACCTCTGCTGGCCCAACTAGACCAGGAAAGGTTCCAACCATGTCCGACCTTGCTAAGGAGCAACATGCCATCAAGTCTAAGCTGGGGAAAACTGAAAGAAGTCCGTGGAAGCAAAGGGGACATGAAAAGAAGAAAAGTAAGTTCCTCAACAAGATCATGAACACTTTGCAGAAGTTATGTGGTTCAGACGAGGCTAAGGATGATGACTTTGAACTTGAAGCTCCCAGTACCTCTACTGACACGTGATGCCATTCAGGGAGCACCTCTTTCATTTTGTCTTGTTTTGTATTGTTGCATCGGGAACAATGCAATATTTTTGGTTGCGGTGGTCCTACATGATGATTAAGTGTGGAATATATAGTTTTTGTTTTGTGGAACATGAAGTGGTTGTTTTTGGTTGGTTGTGAACTTGTGTAGATTGGTAATATTATTCGTTTATTAGTAAATCCATATTAGTTTCTATTTTTCTTGTTGTTTATTTGTGTTGAAATTTTTGGCCTAAATATTTTGTTAGTATAATAGTATTAAGGTAATTCCTTGGGTTTTCTTTTTACCGCGGTTCTTTTCCAAGGAATTTAGTTGTGTTGAAACGAGTGACTTTTTCCTATGATGGATGGCTTGACACCTTTCTTAAGGGGTTAGTCTTTAGTTTTTTTAGAAAATAAATATATATATAGTAGTTAGTTTAGTAGCTAGTTGTGAGTACATTGGTTTTTGGGCTGTAATCTTGTGCCCATAAGCCAACATGTGACTTGTTTGGTACCAATATAATTAAAAATTTGGCATATGAAGTTTTTGATCCTAAAACAAATGATGTAATTGAATGATTAAAGTAAGGTTCCTTGTTATGACTTTTAGATTCTAATTTTTGCGCTTTGATTCACTAATTAGCTTCTTAGGCTACATGTGACCCCCTTGAGATTCATTGGTTCCAATTGGATTTTGGATTTCCATTTCACTTGAGTTCTCATGTGTCATGTGTGGTCAGCTTTAATTGTGAAAGTTCTTTTGCATCATTTGTGGTCTAGAACTTGCTCGGAATGTGCTTCAAGGAGAAATCCTAGATTAACTTGGTTTGAAAAATGATATTAGGCCTTCCTTGTACCATTATTGTGTCTAAAATTCCTACCCGTGCATATTTTCCCGAGTCAACCCTTTTGAGACTTCTAACTTTTTCTTTGGCAACCATGTTACAAGCCACTCTTGTGGCACCGTACCTCCATATGCAATGTAAAGTATGAAAATAGTCTAAAAGCCTAAGTTTGGGGGTGGAGGTTGGAGAAGTTGTGATGTGGAGACTTCTTAAAAAGTGAAAAGTGTTTTAAAAAAAGGTTAAGGGAAAGTATGAATAAATGGGTGACTAGGTGATACAAAAACAAAGAGAGTAGAAAGAGTCGAAAAATTCTTGAAGGAACTGGACTTTAATTGGACACAAGTGTAGTGCTTAGGAAGGTTTTGAGTCACTCTTACCAAATTGTGCCCTACGTTAACCACAAACCTTTAAGTCCTAATTCATTTTTAACCAAGTATGTCTACATTAGTGGATAAATACATGAAGGGCAAGCCTATGTTACTACTTGTATGCATTTGAACATCTTTGAGAGAGAGAGAGAGAGTTGATCATTTCCTTTTATCATCCCATTGATGTCTTGAATTAAAATTTGTGAGTTTGGGATTCTCTATTAAAGTGCGAGGGCACATGAAATTTGAGTTGTGAATTTAATCTCATTTTCAATTGGGAGGAATGAGCGAAGGGAAACAAATGTGATGGAGAGGAAAATTTTGAATCTTTTGTGTCATGACTTGGTTGCTACTTTGATTAATATAGTGTTTGAGCACTTGATTGGTAATAAATTGTGTGAAAAGCTGGTGATTCATATGCCTTAGATTAATTATTGGTACCAAACGAAGTCACTAGATTGTGCTTAAAGTGGGCCTTTTTGACTTGGAATGATATTTGGTTTGCCATTGAGCGTAAATGATGATTTCACTGAAAGATGTTCTTAGTTTTGAATTGCTTGAGGACAAGCAATAGTTTAAGTTTGAGGGTATGATAAGTTGGTATTTTACCAACTTATCTCCTCTTAGTATTTAAACTTTTGCATAATTTTGGTATGAAACCAAGACATTTTGTGAGGTTTATTGGCAATTTTCAGGTGTCATGTGATTTGGAGAAGAAACGGAAGAAAACAAGTCAAATTGTGCCAAAATGATGAAAAATGACTGCTGAGCAGTTACTCTTCGCGATCGGAGAGTTCAGAACGCGATCGCACTTGTTTGTGAAAATATGAATCGCGATCACAATGGTGTTTATGTGATCGCGCTTGAGAAACTGGGCACCAGCCTATGATGTTCTATGCGACCGCAATGTTCGGTCTGTGATCACATGAGGATTTAAGCTAATGCTACACGACCGCAAAGGATGGACCGTGATCGCATAATGTCTAAACGTGACTCTACGTGATTGCATTCTTTTTCACGCTATCACGGTGAAGTAAATCTGGGCGAAATCTTGTCAGAAATGGAATTTCACATTTTTGATCCCCAAACCATTTTATACCCGACTAGGCTCATTTGTAAGGTATCCTATCTTTGGCTAATTTTCAATTCCTAGGGCTAGAGAGAACAAGTCTTGAAAGCTAGGTCTTTGCACACACATTTTGATCTTGAAGATTGAAGCTTTTGGTTGAGAATTTCTTACCCATTTATGTTACTTTCTTCATTTGCTTGCTTTGTATTGTACATCTATGTGTGTAGTATTTTATTCAACACTTAAATCTTGTTTATGAAAATATTCACGTTTAAAGTGTGAATTAAATATCTTGTTGTGCGTATGTATTGAATGATTTTTATTCATTTATGAAGTGAGTTGTTGTTACATTAATTATTATTGTTCTTTTTTTTCCAAAGGGATTAGATAACCCTAGGAATCGCCCATTAACTCCCAATTAATTTTGGAAAAGATAATTTTGTGTTGGGAATGATTAATTAACAAGAACTTGAGGCTTTAACCCTCATTTAATAGATTCTACCTAGGGATAGGATTGAACTACTTGTAGCCATTCCGGGCGTTCTTAATCTTCTAGTTGTTTTAGGAATAATTCAATTAGGAAGTCTTGTTAGTCTTCGGAAGAAGCTAATTAAGAATTATTTTCCGTGGATAATTAACATAAACTTGCTCATATTTGTAAAATCGTAAAATATATTGGATCGTTACTTGAGTGTAATTCCCGATGCAACCACACTAGTAGCCATTGATCAGTTTACTTGCTTTCTAGGTTAGTTTACATTTCCACATTTAGATATAAACATTTTCAAAACCAAATTCTTATTGTTTGCCATTGCGCGATAAGCGATAATTTTCTTACATTCCTAATCGCTTGCACATTGTTATCTATAGGATTAACCCCGACTCATAGTTGGGTAAATTATATTGCATGTGACCGTGTCCATTTACCTTTTAGTAGTGGATTTTGACGTCATCAGGGGCCTTCTTTGATGGACCCTGCAAAGCCTATAATCCAATTGCTTTGATGCTTGCGGATAACTCCACAAATTCCATAAGTACTTTGACCTGGGCATCAAGCTCCATCAATATTTAATTTGTAAAACATATGATTTGGTGGATGCCATTTGATATACATAGGAGACTTTGAACACTTCTTAATAGAGTGATTAGTTAAAAAGTATTATTCAGCCACCCTTACTAACAGTGAAGGCAGATTCAAATCATTTTTTTGATGGTCATATAGAAACTTATTCCTTTTAAACCAAATTTCACATAATGCAAAAGGAATCATAATTGTATAAGGGATGTTGTGAGGTGTAGAAACCAATGGTGTATGTATAAGCTTATACAACCAAGTCATAATCTCATGTTTGGGAATTGGTAATGTGCTAATGGGAGGTGGTATTCTAAGAGATTTCCAAATAAGTATGGTGTTAGCACAATGTCGAAATAAATGACTAATTGTTTCGGTGTCTTGATGACACTGTGGACAGCTTGATGAATTGGTAAAACCTAGTCGTGTAAGATACGAACCTGTTGGGAGTCTGTCATGACACATTAGCCAAAGGAAAAAAGATATTTTATGGGGAATTGGAAGTTTCCAAATCCACTTGATCGAGTTTGTTAAGCATGTACCATTAGTTGTATTAAGGGTGATTAAACACCTGTAAATGGAGTTAACAGAGAAGATACCATTCTCTGTTGAATCCTAGTAAATTTTGTCATAATTTGTGGGTACAATGGGCATATAATTATTATTAATAAGGGAAGTTACATGCAGGGGTATTTCAAAATGTATGTAATCAAGGTGCCATTTATTATTGTGGTAGTAGTTAGAAACTAGTTTTTTTCCTCAAATTGAGGCATAGGTCCATTAATGTAGTTTCTATGTATGAAATTATGCTTGAGCCAGGGGTCAGTTGTGACGATCCGGTCTGTCGTCACGTGAGTTACCGCCCCATTTCCCTCATCTTATGTTTCTCTATGCTTCATTATCGGTATTTGAGGTGATCGAGTTGAATTGGATTGGTTTTAGATGGAAATAATACACTTACTCTCTTTAAGGAAGGCTTGTTTTAGAAAAGTCAAATGGATGTTGACTATTTATTTAGAGGGCTCGGATGTGATTTTCGGTGATTCGGTTAGCTTCGGGGGATGATTTGTTACTTAGGAGTGAGACCGGAATTGATTTTGGAGGTTCGGTGTAGAATTAGGCTTGAATTGGCGAAGTTAGCATTTTGGCGAATTCCGGTTGGTAGGTGAGATTTTGATCCGGGGGTCGGAATGGAATTCTGAGAGTTGCAGTAGTTCCGTTAGGTAATTTTGGATGTGCGTGCAAAATTTCAGGCCATTCGGAGGTGCTTTGGTCGGGTTTTTGATAAAAAAAATTGTATTCCGAAAGTTTTTAAGAAACTTAGGCTTGAATCCGATGTGACTTAATGATTTTAGCATTGTTTGATGTGTTTTGATGATTGAAAAAGTTTGAATGATATTTTAGGATGGTTGGTGCCTTTGCTTGAGGTCCCAGGGGCCTCGGGATGATTTCGGATGGTCAACCGGACCATTTTTAGCTATGGGAGTTGCAGAAATTGCAGAATCAGGTGTGGCAGGTTTTAAGCCTATGCGATCGCAATAGAATGGTCGTGATTGCATAGAAGAGTTTTGGCAGGATGGATATTTGTTCTCTACGTTCGCAATAGTTGGATGCGATCGCATAGTACAAAGTGAGGGGCCACCTGAGCTGCTCTATGCCATCACATAAGGTTGCCCGCTTTCGCATAGGTTTGGGTCTTAAAGCAATGCGATCGCATATGTGTGGCTGCGATCGCATAGTTCATTTTTGAGGCTGTGGAATTTTGTTCATTGCGATCGCAAGACTTGGTCCGTGATCGCATAGAAGGAAATTATAGCTAGGCAGAAGGGTTTTTAAAATATTTCATCCGCGAGCCTAGGTCATTTTTCCACCATTGTTGAGCACATTGAGAGCTTCTTGGGAGAAATTGAAGAGGGTTTCGATAGGTATTGATTGGAGGTTAGTCATATGGCCTAGAAACATCATTTTATTGAAGAATCAACCTTTAAATTCATGGAAATTTGAGTAAAATTGGAAGAACTAGGGCTTGACTTTTGAAATGAAAATTTTGGATTTGAGGGGGCATTTGAACTCCGATTTTGCTAAATTTGATACGTATGGACTTGTGGTGAGAAGACAAATCCGGTGATGTGAATTTTGTAATTTTTCAAGAAATGGGCATGGGGCTCGGGTTTTGCCAACTTCGTGATTTTTGATAATTTTTTAGTCTTTTCGATTGGGTTATGTTCCCTTAGCCTATCGTGATGTATTCGTTGTGGTTTTGACTAGATTCTACGCACGAGGAGGTTTATTTGCGAGGCAAGCGCAAAGCGAGCTAGGATTTCGGCCGGCTTGAGGTGAGTAATGGTTATAAATGATGTTCTGAGGGTTTGAAACCTCGGATTTGCACTACCCGGTACTATGTTGAGATGAGACACGCACTGTATGAGGAGCGTGTGGTTTGTTACTACTGGGGATTCAGACTCAGTCCATCCCGATAGATGATTCTACTATATTTTTGACTGAGACTTAATTAATATCGGTATATTTTGGGCTAGTTTCCATCTTTGGGGCCTTGTGCCGATCTGTAGAACCCTTAGCGGGTATGTTGTACTAGTTGAACTCACTTTACTTGTTGTAATCATACTCTCAGTCATGTTCCTAACTGTTAAACATAATATGAACCGCTTTAGAAATTGGCAATCCAAATAAGGAATACCTGGGGTTGGAAACCCTATCTTAGCTGAGTGAGCCCGAGTGGTGATACGCTTAAATTACACTTTAATTAAGAGTGTAAGATGGTCGGTGTCAAATATAATAACCCAACAAGTTTGGGGTTGAATCCCACAGGGAATAAGTGTAAAAAGGTTACTTGTTCAGTGTGTTGCTCAACTAAAGTCTTATCTCTATTCTGTTAGTAGTAACAAGATAGTGGTTTGTAGTAACAAGAGTATGTAGGGAGTTTGATTTGAAGTAACGACTAACAGAAATGCTTAACGAGTGATAAATTTAATTTAGCAACCAAGGTTGTGTCCCCTTTAATGAAGTGTAATTTTTATAGGTGTTAATATGATATATTTCTAATGAAAGGTTCTTTTGATATGGAAATGATGCCTAATATATTACCCAATATTTTCCAACAGTTGAGTAGTATTTTCTCTTTATAATTTTCCCAAATGTAAAAGAGTTGCAATGAAGACGCATCAATGTATGCCAACTAAAACCCACTTATTCCTAAGCGATTTTATTAAACAAGGTTTAAAGCCTTGAGTCATTGATATCTACTTCTACCATATTCTAACCCACTTTCCCAAGCAAAGCAAGAATTTAATGGTTTTTGTTAATGTTTGCAACCACCAACAACAAATGAAGACTGTGAAGTAAATAAATATCAACCAACCATTATATATATATTCAATGTTAAACACCCATTAACATAACACCCATTTAGGGTCCACAACCTTAGTATTTAAAGTGAGCTACACATGCTAAAATACAAGGACCAACTAATATTTAATGCCATGAATGCTTACAAAGTAGGGAATCTTCAACCAAAAGCTTCCAAAAAGAGAGAATATTTATATCTTGGAATGTAGTGTAAAGAATAGACAAGATGATCCCACAAATGCTTCATAAAACTATTTATTGTGGGGCAAAAATCGAGAAAGAAAATGGACAAAATTGCCATTTCTGGTCCGATATGCGACGACATTCTTGTCGCAGAACAAGTATGCAGTGCGCATTTTGAACACTCAAATCGCAGATAAAAACCCTAGTCTACAGGTCTTCATCGCATTACAATTATGTGGTCCGCATTTGAGTTATGTTGCCGCATTTTGTCTCGCATCTTTGACCTTCAGTAGTCTTCATGGTTGGTTATACGATCACTATGCGGACCGCATTTTGATTATGCGGTCACATCTTGAACCGCATTCTTCACTTGAAATTAGGCTCTGGTCTCTGCTTCAGTCTGCGATTCCATTATCCATTATGTAGCTCGCATGTCTGATATGCGATCGCATAGTGAACTGTAGATTAGCATTTGTGCAACATTTTGCTCTTTTCTTGTTTCTTTGCTTCCATTTCCATGTTCTTGAGTTCCCCTTCTTATGTACTATAGAAGTAACAAAACTACATAAGTATCGGTTATAATTGCATTAAAACAAGCTAAAATCTAAGCAATTGGTGTTGAAATATGCCGAAATTCTCCGGCACATCAACACCCCCAACTTAAACTCTTGCTTGTCCTCAAGCAACTAAAACATACTTAGCCTATTCTAGACTCGTTTTAAAAAACACGAAACAATAATGACTAAGGATGGTGTTCATTGCTAGTATTTCAAACATGCATCTAAAATTGTTTTACCCTTCCTTAACTGATAGTATTTACAAGTAAAACTAATCAACTTGTGAACTTTGAGCCTCAGATATTGCGACAAAATGTTACCCTTAGGTGAGTGCAATTGCATTTAACTCAAAAAGCTCAACTTCCATTTAACTCCACAGTTCATGCACCCTCACTAGAAAGAAGGTCCCAAAATCACAATGTCTACAAGGACACAGAAAGGGACCATTTACAAATACACTCACTCTCAGAAAGGACTTCAAGTGTTACAACGTTTCATACCATAAGCTTGCCCTTATTTTAATTCACTGCTTATTCAAGTATGCTCGGTTGGAGGTCTCATAAGGACTGCTTTTTTAGCTTGTAATGTATGTTTAGAGAAGGGTTGGATAAATATTTGGGTACAAGTGACATCACCCTCCTTGAACACTAGTCATACTTTTCCATTCTTTTGCACTTTGCTTCTTTTCAAACCCCCGTTGCCTCATATTCATCTAGTTTCCAATATAGAACCACCTTACATACCTCTTCTAATTTTTATTCAAGACTCTATACTTTATATACATACACATATTTTCTCTTTTTTTTTTCTTTTGGAGCTTGAATAACTTAAACAAACACTTTTGAGGCATGCGGTCCTAAACTCAACGTACAACCTTATGAATCTCAACTTCGACACCACCCCCAACTTAGGCTTTTAGCCTCATTCTCAATGTTCAAAGAGGTGGGGGGTTCAAGAGAAGGAAATATTTTTCAAAAAGGGGAAAGGTTTGTAATGAGTTGGCCAAAGAAAAGGTTTAAAGGCTCAAATTGGGTATTAGTGATATTATTTATGCAAAGGTAGGCTTGAAAGGCTAAAGAGGTTTTGCAAATAAATACAAAGAATGCCTAAGGTCATTCCTCCAATCAAACATACTATCATTGGCATTGAAAAACCAACCGGGCAAGTTGTAGACGATCGAAGTAAACACAAAATTTATTTGAACAAACACTAACACATATTGCACATGAACTGCTTCATTCACATAATTTGACGCTTCCGAGTCAACACTTGGCAACTCAAGGCTTTCATCATAGACACCCGTATAACTCTAGGTCACCATAGAGTCATAGAGCGAGCCTCAAGTTCACTAAGTTGATCACAAAGACTAATTCCCTTAAGAAAGTTGTCAATCACTCCATCATCGGGAAAAGTCGACAAAAACAAT
>MU711249.1:46130-76731 GCA_026770625.1 Nicotiana glauca | reverse complement strand
GGTTTGAGGACTACTTGAAACAAAGTTAAGTGTTGAAAACTTGTTTGGCTTGACTTGTTATTTCTTTATGTATTTGTTTGTTGTTTCAATTACCGTGACTTACTTGTCTATGGCTTGAGTTTACTTGGGACAAAGCTTGTTCATACATACCAGTACAATTCTAGTGTACTGACATCCCTTTTGACGGGGGCGCTACATTCGTGTTATGACGGTAGGTGGATTTGTAGCAGGTACTTCAGTTCATCGGCAGTAGCACTCCTTCATCTTCCACTGGGCGTTCGGTGAGCCCCTTTCCTCTCGGGGCCCTGCGTGGCTCATGCCACTTCTATTTTCGGAGTCTTATTTTGGTGTTTGTGTAAGGTATAGCCGGAGCCTTGTTACCGGCAAGTACTTATTACCCTGTCATATCTTAGAGGCTCCGTAGACATAAAACGTGGGATTATGGACTTATGTAGATATATGTCGGGCCTTGTAAGTTGTAAATTTGTTAAGTAATTAAGCATGTTGTGAATGTTTGAAAAAAGTGTGATTTCAATTATAATCTGCTTAATCCTTTGGTTAATAAGTGATGAAAAATACAGGGGTAACACGTGGGTTAGGAAAGGCACCCAGGTCCGCTTGACTGAGGCTACCTGGTCGGGCGCCGGTCATGTCCCTTGATTTTGGGGCGTGACAATAACTATCGCAGACTGGATGCCTAAAACATGCACCTCTAAATGCGATCGCATAACTCACCGCAAAGTAGAGAATGTGATCGCAGAATGGCCGCAGAATGCAAGGCTCATTCACTGGGAGTTCTGTTTAACTCTGCGGTGGGTATGCGGACCGCATTTGAGTTTTGCGACCGCACATCCATCGTATTTCACTCTCTTCAACAGGCAATAAGGGTTTCAATTGTGTGGTCAATATGCGGACCGCATTTTAACTATGCGACCACATAGAGACCGCATTTTGCCATCGTCCTCAGAGGACCTAGGGCTAATTCTACGACTAAAATGTAGATCACATTTCATAAATGCGGACCGCAGAAGTCATCGTCTTCAACAACTCACCTTAGCATTCAACAATGGTGGCCCTATTTTTGTTCTACCTCTTACCCCACATCATTTTTAGCCCTGAAGCAACTACACCAGCAAGAAACAACTACACAAAATCCTAAGCTAAGCATTTGTACAGGATTAAACAAATATGACATCTGAAACTACAAAGAAATTAAAAACTCAATGAGGGAGGAAACGAGTTGCATACCAGAAGAGGGTACAAGGGTAACAAATGGAGTCCTTGGGTGATTTTGATCCGTGTCAGTCCGGGGCTCGATCGAGTTCCTCTTTTGTCTTTTTATTTTTCGTTTGTTTTTCTTTTCTGCCTTTTTCTAACTTTTTTTTTTATTTTGATTTTGTTAAATGAGTGAGAGACGAAGCTTACCTGGCAAGTCTGCGGTGGACACTTCACCGCAGAACACACTACGCGACCGCATATGTGCTATGCGGTCATTTTAAAGAGCAAGCGGAGAAGGAAGGGTCTGCGGTGCACAATGCGGTCGCATAAGTGAAATGCGGACCGCAGAGTGCACCGTTCCACCGTATATTGAACTCCAATTTTTGACACAATTTCTACCTATGTTTGCGGTCAAAATGTGGTCCGCATAACAACAATGCTACCGCATTCCTACAGCAGAATTCACCTTGTGCCTTTTCTTCGAATTTTATGCGTCCTTACTAAGTGTTGAGATCTTTTGAACCCCCTGCACTCTAACACACACTTTGAATTGATCAAATAAATCTATCTACCAAAAATTGAAAAATTCAAGGAACAAGAAGGTGTTACCACACATGGGTTGCCTCCCATGAAGCGCTTGATTTAACGTCGCGGTACGACGGAATTAATGTTATTTTAATTTCACTGAATGGTCGGGCATGGACCATCTTTGAGAGCCAGCTGCTCCACCAAATGTTTTTCACCATCAGTGCCCAAATAATGCTTGATGCGTTATCCATTTACCTTGAATGTCCGGGACGCATTTGTCAACTCTAATTCCACCGCTCCATAAGGAGAGACAGTCACCACCTTGAATGGACTGGACCATTTTGATTTAAGCTTGCCCGAAAACAATTTTAGCCTCGAATTAAAAAGCAAGGACAAATCACCCGCCTTAAACTCTCTTTTCAAGATCTTCTTGTCATGGACAAACTTCATCCGTTCTTTGTACACAGCTGCACTTTCATAAGCATGGAGTCGGAATTCCTCCATTTCATTGAGTTGCATCAACCTCAAATTTGCAACCTCAGCCCAGTCTAAGTTCAGTCTTTTCAATGCCCACATAGCTTTGTGCTCCAACTCCACGGGAAGATGACATGCTTTACCAAAGACTAGCCGATAAGAAGAAGTACCAACAGGAGTTTTGTAGGCCGTGCGGTATGCCAACAATACATCATCTAGCTCCCTTGACCAGTCGGTCCTATTTGCGTTCACAGTTTTTGCTAAGATGCTTTTGATCTCCCGGTTGGAAACCTCAACTTGACCACTTGACTGCGGATGATAGGGTGTGGCTACCTTGTGCTTTACACCATACTTCTCAAGTAGCCCCGCAAAAGCCTTGTTACAGAAATGAGATCCATCGTCACTATGAATGGTTCTAGGGGTGCCAAACTGCGTGAATATATTTTTCTTCAAGAAAGCGGTCACACTCCTCGCCTCATTGTTTGGTAAGGCAACTGCTTCAACCCATTTGGACACTTAGTACACAGCTACCAAGATGTATTTCATTCCACAAGAACATACAAAGGGACCCATGAAATCGATCCCCCATACGTCAAAGATCTCTATCTCCATCAGAAAGTGCATTGGCATTTCATGCCTCTTGGAGATTGAACCTTGTCGTTGAAATTGATCGCAAGCTTTGACAATTTGATTGGCATCATGGTAGATGGAAGGACAATAATATCCACATTCGAGAACTTTAGCTTCCATTCGATTTCCTCCATGATGACCCCCAACAAGTGAATCATGGCGCCTTGAGAATCGGCATAACCTCTTCTTCGGGAACACACCTTCTGATAATATTGTCAGCACACACAGAACAAGTATGGTTTCTCCCAATAGTATTGTCGGCAGTCTCTGAAAAAAAAATTTCTTTGATACGATTCCAATCAATCCGAGATAAAGTCACTAACAAAGTAGTTAGCAATATCGGCATACCAAGGAGCAAAAGTGCTAGATAATGCCAATATGTGCTCATCCGGGAATGCATAATTGATTTCAAGATCTCTCTTGGTCTACCTGCCTCTTCGAGCCTTGACAAATGATCCACCACTTGATTTTGCGTTCCTTTACGATCCTTGACCTCAAAGTCAAATTCTTGCAACAACAAGACCCATCGAATCAATCTAGGCTTTGCATTCTTCTTTGCCATGAGATAGCGAAGAGCCGCATGATCCGTGTATACCACCATCTTGGACCCCAACAAATAGGCCCGAAATTTTCCAAAAGCATACAATAGCAAGAAGCTCTTGCTCAATTACCGTGTAATTCATTTGTGCCCCATTGAGAGTTTTACTTGCATAGTACACCGGGTGGAGAACTTTGTTGTCACATTAGCCAAGCATTGCTCCAATGGCTAAACCACTGGCGTCACACATGATCTCGAAGGGAAGTGAGCAATCGGGCGTGACAATGATGGGTGCCGTGGTGAGCCTTTGCTTTAACTCCTCAAAATCTTTAAGACAATTCTCGTCAAACACAAACTCGACATCCTTTTCAAGGAGTTTGCACATGGGGTTAGCAATCTTGGAGAAGTCTTTGATGAAGCACCTGTAAAACCCAGCATGTCCTAGAAAACTCCTAACACCTTTCACGGAAGTCGGTGGAGGAAGCTTTGAAATAATCTCAATCTTTTCCCGGTCGACTTCAATACCATGTTTTGAAATTTTGTGCCCAAGCAGAATGCCTTCGTCAATGATGAAGTGACACTTCTCCCAATTTAGCACAAGATTTGTTTCTTTGCATCTCTTGAGCACTTGTCTAAGGTTGTTAAGACAGTGTTCGAATGAATCACCAACTAAAGAGAAATCGTCCATGAAGACTTCAAGAAAATTCTCAACCATGTCTGAGAATATGGACATCATACACCTTTGGAAGGTAGCCGGAGCATTGCACAAACCAAATGGCAACCGGCTAAAAGCAAATGTGCCATACGAGCATGTGAAAGTAGTTTTCTCTTGGTCTTCCAAAGCGATGTTGATTTGATTGTAGCCGGAATACCCATCGAGGAAACAATAGAATGACCTCCCCGCTAGCCGATCAAGCATTTGATTAATAAAAGGCATAGGGAAGTTGTCTTTGCAAGTTTCACTGTTAAGCTTCTAATAGTCCATACAAACTCGCCATCTGATCATGGTTTGTGTTGGGATGAGCTCATTCTTCTCATTCTCGATCACGGTCATGCCACCCTTTTTTGGCACACATTGTACTGGGCTCACCCACGAACTATCCGCAATGGGGTAAACTACCCCGACATCCAGCCACTTGATAATCTCCTTCTTTATGACCTCTTGCATTGACGGGTTCAACCACCTTTGATGTTCCACACTTGGATTTGTATCGCTCTCCAATTGGATTTTATGTTCACAAATTCCCACGGGGATCCCACGGATGTCCGCAATAGTCCATCCAATGGCTTCCCTGTGTTCTTTCAAGACCTCCAACAATTGGTTTACCTACACATAATTTAACAAAGACAAAACGATTATGGGTAAAGTATCATTAGAGCCAACAAATTTATACCTTAAGTGTGGCGGGAGAGGCTTGAGCTCTAGTTGCGGTGTCTCAATGATTGATGGCTTGGAGGGAGGTGTGGCCCTATTCTCCAAGTCAAGAGAAAGCTTTGCCGGAGTATAAGTGTAGGATCCAAGACCCTCCAATGCATTTACCGACTCCATGTGCCCATCCATGTCCTCACCATCAAAGTTCACCAAGATAGCCGCCAATGCCTCACCAAGGCATTGCTCTTCAATTTCAATTCGACGACATCTTCTACCTCATCAACCACATCTATCACTGACACACTCTCATACTCGTAGGGTAATTTCATACCCTTGTTCGCTTAAAATGTGAGTTCTTCATCATTCACCCGGAACTTAATTTCATTTCGTTCCAAATCTATGAGTTCTCTTCCCGTGGCTAGGAATGGTCTCCCCAAGATGATAGGGGTTTCTTTATCTACAGCAAAATCAAGAATCACAAAGTCGGCAGGCAAATTGAATTCTCCAATTTTCACAATCACATCATCAACAATGCCTACCGGTCACTTAATATATCGATCGGCCATTTGTAACCTCATGCTTGTTGGCCTTGGCATCCCTAATCCCGCTTGATTGTAGATGGCAAGTGGCATCAATTTGATGCTAGCCCAATTGTCACAAAGGGCATGCAAAATCACGCTCTCCGATAGTACATGAGATAGTAAATGCTCTCGGGTCCTCTTTCTTTAGGACGAGGCATGTGGCAATAATGGAGTTAAACCAATGAGTCATGTTTACTACCTCATTCTTTGTGGTCCTCTTTTTGGTGATCAAATCCTTCAAATATTTGGCAAACCCCAACATTTCTTGGAAAGCTTCCAAGAATGGAATGTTCACCGACAACTGCTTAAGGATATCATATAATTTCTCAATCTTGCTATCATCAACCCTTCGAATAAGTCTTTGAGGAAAAGGCGGAGGAGGTCTAGGAATAGGAAGTGGAGCTTTTGATGTCTCCTTCTCCTTTTCCTTCACCTTTTCGTGGATTACTTCTTGCACCTTTTCTTTTTCCGGCACCCTTTCAACTTTAACAACCCCTTGCTCTTCGGCTTCACTTTTTGTTCGACTTCTTCCCCAACAACCTCTTGTTCAATGTTACCTTGTAAAACCTTCCCACTTCTTGTAGTTATTGCCATGACGTGAGAGGTTGAGCCACCTCCACCACTCTTCGGGTTCGCAATGGTATCACTAGGAAGTTGCACTTTTTGCTTTGGGTTTTGCTCTCTTGAAAGGTCTCTCATTTGCATCTCTAGCTTTTGGATTAATGCGGTGTGAGAGCGAACAACTTCGGTCATGTTTCTCATGGATGCGTCAGACTTCTCTTGGTTTTGCAACACTCTTTCAAGCATGCTTTCTAACTTTGACTCACTCGACGACCCTTGATTTGCATAATGATCTTTTGGGGGGATATAAGGGTTGGAGCTCCGGTTTGCAAAGTTGTTGTTGTTGTTCCAATTTCCTTGATGCGAGTTACCTTGATCATTTCTTCATTGTTTGTTGCCTTGCCCTTGCGCGTTTGGCATCCATTGGCTTTGTTGCCCTTGACCATGGTAGGGTTGCCTTTGATACTCTCCTTGAGGGTTGTTGATAT
Source organism: Nicotiana glauca (assembly GCA_026770625.1). Lineage (NCBI taxonomy): Eukaryota > Viridiplantae > Streptophyta > Magnoliopsida > Solanales > Solanaceae > Nicotiana > Nicotiana glauca. Next base: position 70,341 of record MU711249.1, on the reverse strand, counting down.
AATTTGCTTCCTCAAAATTTTCCTCCATGTTGGGTTTGATATACTCCGATGCATTCACTTTCTTTGTCTGATTCTCGGTAAACATCTTTGTTAGCACATTTACATTTGTAGCAAGCCCGGCAATCACTTGATCCCTCTCCTGATTTTCCTTGATCAAATTTCTCAAAGAAGGAGAGCCATATGAGATTCCTCCGGTGGTATCCTCTGAATGCCATGCTTGGTTGTGCTTTGCCATTTTGTCCAGGATTTGCGTCACTCGAGAAAATGATTTGTCCATGAAAGATCCGTCAGCTACATTCTTGGCGATGGCTTGGTTCATAGGATCCAAACCCATGTAAAAATTTTCCAACACCATGGAATCCGGGAACCCATGGTTTGGAGGCCTCACCAGGTATAATTTGAAGCGATCCCATGCCTCATGCAACTGCTCCCCATGCATCTTCTTGAAGAAGAAAATATTATCCCGCAACTCAGACTTTTTGCTTTGCGGGAACCATTTGGACAGAAATGCCCGAACAAGCTCGGGCCAAGAATGAATAGAGTTGGGAGGTAGATTTTGGAGCCATTTCCTTGCATCCACGAGTAGAGAATACTTGAAGCATCTCAACCTCAGGGCATCGTTGGATAAATTGTTTTGTTTGTGCATTGCGCACACACCCAAGAAATTCCTAAGGTGTTGCCCTGGATCATCATCGGTGGAATTCCTGAAGAAACCTTCTGCCTTAAGCATCAGAATTAAACCATGCTCCACCTTGAATGTTGCCGTTCCAATAGCCGAAGGCACAATGGCATTGGTATCGTCAATGTATTCTTCGATATCTGCTAAAAGATTTTTTCCCATTTCTCCCTCCACATCATCATTATAATCGGACATGTTTTCCTATCAACACCAAGCAAAGTGTGATGGAATAGAAGTAGACGTTAAGTAAAGTACACACTAAATAGTAATTTCAAGACCGTATTCACCGGCAACGGCGCCAAAATTTGATACGCTCAAATTACACTTTAATTAAGAGTGTAAGGCGGTCGGTGTCAAATATAATAACCCAACAAGGTTGGGGTCGAATCCCATAGGGAATCGGTGTGAAAAGGTTAATTGTTCAGTGTGTTGCTCAACTAAAGTCTTATCTCTATTTGGTTAGTAGTAATAGTGGTTTGTAGTAACAAGACTATGTAGGGAGCTTGATTTGAAGTAACGACTAACTGAAATGTTTAACGAGTGATCAATTTAATTTAGCAACCAAGGTTGTGTCCCTTTTAATGAAGTGTAATTTTTATAGGTGTTAGTATGATATATTTCTAATGGAAGGTTCTTTTGATATGCAAATGATGCCCAATATATTACCAATATTTCCCAATAGTTGAGTAGTATTTTCTCTTTATAAATTTCCCAAATGTAAAAGAGTTGGAATGAAGACTCATCAATGTATGCCAACTAAAAACCACTTATTCCTAAGCGATTTTATTAAACAAGGTTTAAATCCTTGAGTCACTGATATCTACTTCTACCATATTCTAACCCACTTTCCCAAGCAAAGCAAGAATTTAATGGCTTTTGTTAATGTTTGGAACCACCAACAATAAATGAAGACTGTGAAGTAAATAAATATCAACCAACCATTATATATATATTCAATGTTAAACACCCATTAACATAACACCCATTTAGGGTCCACAACCTTTGTATTTAAAGTCAGCTACACAAGCTAAAATACAAGGACCAACTAATCTTTAATGCCATGAATGCTTACAAAGTAGGAAATCTTCAACCAAAAGCTTCCAAAAAGAGAGAATATTTATGTCTTGAAATCTAGTGTAAAGACTAGACAAGATGAGCCCACAAAGGCTTCAGAAAACTATTTATAGTGGGGCTAAAATCGAGAAAGAAAATGGACAAAATTGCCCTTTCAGGTTTGATATGCGACCGCATTCTTGTCGCAGAACAATTATGCGGTCCGCAATTTGAACACCCAAACCGCAGATAAAAACCCTAGTCTACAGGTCTTCATCGCATCACCATTATGCGGTCCGCATTTGAGTTATATGGCCGCATTTTGTCTGGCATCTTTGACCTTCAGTAGTCTTCATGGTTGGTTAAGCGATCACTATGCGGACCGCATTTTGATTATGCGGTCTCATCTTGAACCACATTCTTCACTTGAAATTAGGCTCAGGTCTCTGCTTCAATATGCGATTCTTTTGTCTATTATGCAGCTCGCGTGTCTGATCTGCGATCGCATAGTGAACCGCAGATCAGCATTTGTGCAACATTTTGCTGTTTCCTTGTCTTTTTGCTTCCATTTCCATGTCCTGGAGTTCCCCTTACTTATGTACTATAGAAGTAACAAAACTACATAAGTATCGGTTATAATTGCATTAAAACAAGTGAAAATCTAAGCAATTAGTATTGAAATGTGCTGAAATTCTCCGGCACATCAAGTGGCCAAGTCTATATTGACTGAGAGGGGTCAAGGACCCCATAGTCAGGGTATTTGATATATAGAAGATTAGGCTGTAAGCTGTAGCAATATATACATATACATGTATGGATCGGACTGTACGCCGCAGTAGTATATTATATGGATCGGACTGCACGCCGCAGTACTATAGCACTTGGGCTGTAGGAGACCTTACGGAGTTTGCACACCCCTATATATATATATATATATATATATATATATATATGATCGGGCTGCACGCCGGAGCAGTATACTGAACGGATCGGGATGTACCTCGCAACAGTACAAGTAAATTACCGGACATTGAGAGAAGTAAATGAATTGTGTACTGGTTGGAGGGATACTTACCTGTTTTTCTTCACTTAGCTGGTGTTTACTGCACTTTGACTTGGCACACAGTTTCAGAGACCGGGCGGTGTACTTCAGCAGATGATTATTCCCGAGTGGAAATGGAAGAGGATTACTATGGATTTTATGAGTGGTCTCCCTCGGACGTTGAAGAAGGTCGATTCGATTTGGGTGATTGTGGATCGGGTGACCAAGTCCACGGACTTCATTCCAGTATGTACTACTTTTTCGTCGGAACGGCTGGCAGGGATCTTTATTTGTGAGATTATCTGATTGCATAGGTTTCCAGTGTCTATTATATCAGATAGCAGTACTCAGTTCACTTCTTAGTTCTGGAGGACATTTCAGCGGGAGTTGGATACACAGATAGAGTTGAGCACAACATTCAATCCTCAGACGGACGGGAAGTCCGAGCGTACTATTCAGATATTGGAGGACATGTTGCGTGCCTGTGTTATTGATTTTGGCGGTTCATGGGATGAGTTTTTGCCGCTTGTAGAGTGTAACTACAATAACAGTTATCAGTCGAGCATTCAGATGGCTCCGTATGTGGCGTTGTATGGGAGGCGGTGTAGATCTCAAGTTGGATGGTTCGAGCCTGGGGAGGCATGGTTGTTGGGGACAGAGATGGTTCAGGAAGCCTTAGAGAATGTGAAGTTTATTCAGGAGAGGCTTTGTACAGCACAGTCGTGTCAGAAGAGTTATGCGGACCGGAAGGTTCGGGATGTGTCCTATATGGTAGGTGAGAAGGTCTTGCTGAAGGTTTTGCCCTTGAAGGGTGTTATGCAGTTTGGGAAGAAAGGGAAACTGACTCCACGGTTCATTGGGCCTTTTGAGATACTTAGGAGGAATGGGGAGGTGTCTTATGAGCTTGCTTTGCCACCCAGATTGTCGAGCGTGCATCCGGTATTTCATGTATCTATGCTCCGAAAGTATGTTGGGGACCCGTCTCATGTATTGGACTTCAACACAGTTCGATTGGATGATGATTTGACATATGATGTGGAGTCAGTGGCTATTTTGGGTCGTCAGGTTCGAAAGTTGAGATCAAAGGATATATCTTCAGTGAAGGTGCAGTGGAGAGGTCGGCCCGTGGAGGAGGCTACTTGGGAGACCGAGCAGGAGATACAGAGTAGATATCCTCAATTGTTTGAGGCTCCAGGTATGTTTCTTGACCCGCTCGAGGACGAGCGCTTATTTTAGTTAGGGAGGATGTGATGACTCGGCCCGTCATCACGTGAGTTACCACCCCATTTCCCTCATCTTATGTTTCTCTATGCTTCATTATCGGTATTTGAGGTGATCGAGTCAAACTCGATTGGTTTTAGGTGGAAATGAGACACTTAGTCTCTTTAAGGAAGGCTTGTTTTGGAAAAGTCAACCGGATGTTGACTATTTAGTTAGAGGGCTTGGATGTGATTTTCGGTGATTCGGTTAGCTTTGAGAGATGATTTGTGACTTAGGAGTGCGAACGAAATTGATTTTGGAGGTCCGGTGTAGAATTAGGCTTGAATTGGTGAAATTAGCATTTTGACGAATTCCGGTTGGTAGGTGAGATTTGGATCCAGGGATCAGAATGGAATTTCGAGAGTTGCAGTAGTTCCGTTAGGTGATTTTTGATGTGTGTGCAAAATTTCAGGTCATTCGGAGGTGTTTTGGTCGGGTTTTTGATCAAATGCGTATTGTGGAAGTTTTTAAGAAACGTAGGCTTGAATCTGATGTGATTTAATGGTTTTGGCATTGTTTAATGTCTTTTGATGATTGGAACAAGTTTTAATGATGGTTTAGGATGTGTTGGTGACTTTGGTTGAGGTCCTGGGGCCTCTGGATGATTTCGGATGGTCAACCGGACCATTTTTGTCCTATGGGAGATAAAGAAATTGCAGAATCAGGTGTTGCAGATTTTAAGCCTATATGATCACAATAGCATGGTCGCAATCGCATAGAAGATTTTTGGCAGGCTGGATATTTCTTCTCTGCGTTCGCAATAGTTGGATGCGATCGCATAGTAGGAAGTGAGGGGCCACCTGAGTTGCTCTGTGCGATCGCATAAGGTTGCCCGTGTTCGCATAGGTTTGGGCCTTAAAGCAGTGCGATCGCATGTGTGTGGCTGCGATCGCATAGTTCATTTTTGAGGCTGTGGAGTTTTGTGCATTGCAATCGCAATACTTGGTCCGCGATCGCATATAAGGAAATTATAGCTGGGCGGAAGGGTTTTTGAAACATTTCATCCGCGAGCCTAGGTCATTTTTCCACCATTGTTGAGCACCTTGAGGGCTTTTTGGGAGAAATTGAAGAGGGTTTCAATGGGTATTGTTTGGAGGCGAGTCCTATGGTCTAGAAACATCATTTTATTGAAGAATCAGCCTTTAAATTCATGGAAATTTGAGTAAAATTGGAAGAACTAGGGCTTGTCTTTTGAAATGAAAATTTGGGATTTAAGGGGGCATTTGAACTCCGATTTTTGTTAATTTGATATGTATGGACTCGTGGCGAGATAAGCAATCCGGTGATGTAAATTTGTAATTTTTTGAGAAGTGGGCCCCAGGCTCGGGTTCTGCCAACTTCGTGATTTTTTATAATTTTCGAGTCTTTTCGATTGGGTTATGTTCCCTTAGCCTATTGTGATGTATTCCTTATGGTTTTGAATAGATTCTACGCAAGAGGTGGTTGATTTGCAAGGGAAGCGCAAAGCGAGCTAGGATTTCTACCGGGTTAAGGTGAGTAATGGTTATAAATGATGTTTTGAGCGTCTGAAACCTCGGATTTGCACTACGCGGTGCTATGTTGAGATGAGACACGCATTGTATGATGAGCGTGGTGTTTGTTACTGCTAGGTATTCGGACTCGGTCCATCCCGATTGATGACTCTACTATATTTTTGATTGAGACTTAACTAATATCGGTATATTTTGGGCTAGTTGCCATGTTTGGGGCCTTGTGCCGAGCTGTAGAACCCTTAGGGGGTATGTTGTACTAGTTGACCTCACTTTACTTGTTGAAATCATACTCTCAGTCATGTTCCTAACTGTTAAACATAATATGAACCGGCTTTAGAAATTGGCAATCCAAATGAGGAAAACCTGGGGTTGGAAACCCTATCTTACCTGAGTGAGCCCGAGTGGCCAAGTCTATATTGACTGAGAGGGGTCAAGGACCCCATAGTGAGGGTATTTGAAATATACCTGATCGGGTTGCACGCCGTAGCAGTATATACATATACATTTATGGTTCGGACTGCACGCCGCAGTATTATATATACGGATCGTACTGCACGCCGCCGTAGTATATTATATAGATCGGACTGCACGCCGTAGTGATATATATTATATGGATCGGACTACACGCCACAGTATTATAGCGCTTGGGCTGTAGGAGCCCCTTCGGAGTCTGCACACCCCCAGTGAGCGCAGTCGACTATAATTATTGGATCGGGCTGCATGCCACAGCAGTGTGTGTGTATATATATATATATATATATATATATATATATATATATATATATATATATATGGGGATCGGGCTGCACGCCGGAGCAGTATACTATACGGATCGGGATGCACGCCGCAGCAGTACAAGTACATTGGACATTGAGAGAAATAAATGAATTATGTACTGGTTGGAGGGATATTCACCTATTTTCTTCAATTAGCTGTTGTTTACTGCATTTGCTTGATATAGAATTGTGTAGTGTGTTTACGAGTTTTCTTATCTTCAGCCGTTATTTATTGCTATTACTCACTGAGTCGGAGCACTCAGTTTACTCCCTGAACCATGTGTGCAGATACATGTATTCCGGAGGCTTAGTAGAGTTGTTTGCTGTTGTTCAGACCGACAGTGAAGTTATCAAGGTAGCTGCACGGCGTCCGCAGAACCCGATTTCTCCCCTTATCCCTTTTTGTTTTCCGCATCCTGGACTCTCATATATATAGATTTGCTACTCAGTTGTATTTAGAGGCTCTAGACTCATGACACCAGATCTGTTGGGAGTTGTATTGGTACTTGTTATGGCTTTCCGCACTATTTTTATCTATTATCACGGATTGGAATCACGTTAAACTGATAATTTAACTCTATTAAATGGTAATGAGTTTTCGTATGTGGGTTGTGAGTGTTGAAATGATCGGACTTGCCTAGCATTGTGCTAGGTGCCATCACGATCGGGATTGGGGCCGTGACATCAGTCCAGGACTTAACATGTCCCATTCTAATATTCCATTTATAACATAGTCTGCAATAGTTCTAGCCGTTAATAATATTACGCCAAGTAGTAGAGCAATTATATCTTAGTAAAGGTTACGGCCATACATAATTATGTAAAAGGACTTTTGCCCATATCTGTTGTTGATCGTTGAAAATTCGCCATGAAAGGCTTGCATGAAGTGATTTATTTTTTCTACCAAGATTTTATATTCCTAAACGCCCAAGTTCTAAAGGTTGCTTGATTGTAGACCACTTAAGGAGATGTAGTTTTTGCTTTTGAGCAGTTGTGCCCCATAGAAAATTCCTTTGGTACCGATTAAGGTAGCTTAGTATATAAGTTGGTACTTTTATATATTGCATCAAGTGATTAGGAAGATGGTTAAGGGTGGATTTTATTAAAGTTAGTCTTCCCGCTCGAGAAATAATGTTAGTTTTCCAGCCTGTCAATTTTGTTTTAAAATTACAGGGATTATAGGGCTTACAGACTCCAGAGGCACCTGCAGCTCAGCTAGTGGTACTAGCTCAGGAGTAGAGGGTTCAAGTTATGCCCTAGGACGCGTAGAGTTGCCTCGAGAGGTTTGGTAGACTCCAGCCTCCGACATTTAGTGGAGCTGAGGGCGAGAATGCCCAGGGTTTTCTTGATAGATATCAGTGGATGCTCTACACAGTGGGGATTCTTGAGACCAGCAGTGTGTCTTTTACTACATTTCAGTTTACTGGAGCAGCCTTCACATGGTGGGAGGCATATGAGCGGCGTAGGCCGGTTGGTGTAGCACCTTTGACTTGGCATCAGTTCTCCACTCTCTTCCTGGAGAAGTATGTATCGTAGTCTTGCAGAGAGGAGCTGTGCAGATAGTTTGAGGGACAAAAGTAGGGAGATATATCGGTGATGCAGTATGAGATGAGATTTTCTAAGTTGTCTCGATATGAAGCTTGGTTGGTCCCGACGGACCGTGAGCGTATCCAGAGGTTTGTTGATGGTCTCCACTACCCTCTTCGTATTCCTATGACTAGAGAGCGAGTGATGGGTGCTACTTTAGAGGAGGTGGTGGATATAGCTTGAGATATTGAGTCAGTTCGCTGCCTGGATCGTGATGAGAGGGAGGCCAAGAGGCCTCGAGGCTCCGATAGTCACAATGGCGCTCCTTCGAGGGGCCAGTTTCAGTAGGTCGGGGACGTTCTTTCAGGCCCGCACAGTCAACTAGACCTGAGTATCGTGGTAGAACTTCTGGTCGTGGTTATCAAGGCTCTCAACAGAGTCAGCCATCTCTCTGTGCTCTTCCAGCACAGAGTTCTTCTTATTCCCTATCTGTTCAGGGTTCATCTAGGCCGAGTGCATTAGCTAGCCACTCTGGCGTGAGGGGTTCCCTTCAGTTCCAGTTCCCATCACCCGAGAGTTGCTACGAGTGTGGCGAGTTCGGGCATCTGCGGAGGGAGTGTCCTTGCCGTGCTACCAGTTCATCTCAGCAGAGGGGTTAGCCTTTATCTTTTGGCCCAGTATCTTCAGCACCTGCCCTGCCAGCTAGGGGTGAGGGACAGGCAGTCAAGGGTCGCCCCAGAGTGGGTGGCCAATCGGGCAGTTGTCAGGCCCGCTTATATGCCCTTCATGGCAGGTCAGATGTTATTGTTTCGGATGCTGTTATCACATGTATTATTTTAGTCTGCCACAGGGATGCCTCAATTTTATTTGATCCCGATTCCTCCTATTCCTATGTGTCTTCTTATATTTCTCATCATTTGGGTATGACCCGGGGGTGTCTTGCTTTACCGGTTCATGTATCTACCCCGGTGGGTGATACTATTATTGTAGACAATGTATATCGGTCGTGTTTAGTGACTATTGGGGGTCTGGAGACCCGAGTTGGCTTATTGCTATTGAGCGTGGTAGATTTTGATGTTATTCTGGGCATGGACTGTTATCTCCGTGTCATGCTATCCTGGACTGTCATGCTAAGATAGTCACATTGGCTATTCCGGGTGTTTCGAGGATTGAGTGGCGTGGTATGACTAACTATGTGCCTAGCAAGGTGATTTCTTTCTTAAAGGCCCAGCAGATGGTTGGGAATGGTTGTCTATAATATTTGGCTTTTGTGAGGGATGTGGGAGCTGAGACTCCTAGTCTTGATTATGTTCCTGTTGTGAAGGAGTTCCCTGATATGTTCCCCGCAGACCTATCGGCATGCCGTCGGACAGGGATATTGACTTTGGTATTGACCTGGTGCCGGGCACTCAGCCCATTTCCATTCCTCCATATCGGATAGCACCAACAGAGTTGAAAGAATCGAAAGATCAGCTTTAGGAACTCCTAGATAAGGGGTTCATTAGACGTAGTGTATCACCGTGGGGTGTACCGGTTCTATTTGTGAAAAAGAAGGATGACACAATGAGAATGTGCATTGACTACAGAATATTGAACAAAGTGACAGTGAAGAACAAGTATCCCCTGCCTCGTATTGATGATTTGTTTGACCAGCTTCAAGGGGCAAGGGTATTCTCCAAGATTGATCTCTGTTCAGGCTATCACCAGATGAAGATCAGGCTTTCAGATATTATGAAGACGGCTTTCAAGACTAGTTATGGGCACTATGAGTTTCTTGTTATGTCCTTTGGGTTGACTAATGCCCCAGCCGCGTTCATGCACCTGATGAACAGTGTATTTCGGCCATATCTGGATTCGTTTGTAGTTGTTTTTATTGATGATATATTGGTGTACTCGAGTAGCCAGGAGGAGCACGCACAACATTTGCGAGTGGTATTATAGAGGTTGAGGAAGGAGAAGCTTTATGCAATGTTCTCCAAGTGTGAGTTTTATCTTGGGTCAGTGGCTTTATTGGGACACGTGGTGTGTAGCGAGCCTATTCAGGTTGACCCGAAGAAGATAGAGGCGGTGCGGAGTTGTCCTAGACCGACCTGAGCCACAGAGATTCGTAGTTTTCTGGGGTTGGTGGGGTATTATCGCTGGTTTGTTCAGGGATTTTCCTCTATTGCATCGCCCTTGACCAGGTTGACTCAGAAGGGTCCTCTATTTTTGTGGTCAGAAGAATGCGAGGAGAGCTTTCAGAAGTTTAAGACGGCTTTGACCACGACTCCAGTGTTGGTATTTCCATCAGCTTCAGGTTCTTACACCGTGCATTGTGATGCTTCGAGAGTTGGGATCGGATGTGTGTTGATGCAGGAGGGTAGAGTTGTTGGATATTTTTGTCATCAGTTGAAGCCCCACGAGAAGAACTACCTTGTACATGATTTGGAGTTTGCTGCTGTAGTTCAAGCTTTGATGATTTGGAGGCACTATTTATACGGAGTATCCTGTGAGGTATTCACCGATCATCGCAGTCTTCAACAACTATTCAAGCAAAAAGATCTTAATTTGAGGCAGCAGAGGTGGCTGGAGTTACTTAAGGACTATGATATTACCATTTTGTATCACCCAGGGAAGGCCAATGTGGTGGTCGATGCTTTGAGCCGGAAGGCGGTTAGTATGGGTAGCCTGGCATACATTCCAGTTAGCGAGAGGCCATTTGCAGTTGATGTTCAGGCCTTGGACAATCGGATGGTGAGGTTAGATATTCCAGAGCCTAATCGAGTGTTGGCGTGCGTTGTTTCTCGGTCTTCCTTGTATGACTGCATCAGAGAGCGCCAGTATGATGATCCACATTTGCTTGTACTTTAGGACAGGGTTCAGCATGATGATGCCAGGGATGTGACTATTGAAAGTGATGGCGTGTTGAGGATGTAGGGCCAGATTTGCATGTCTAATGTGGATGGGCTTCAGGATTTAATGTTGGAGGAGGCCCGCAGCTTGCGGTATTCTATCTATTTAGGTGCCGCGAAGATGTATCAGGATTTGAGACAGCACTACTGGTGGAGGAGGATGAAGAAGGATATAGTGGGGTTTGTAGCTCGGTGTCTCAACTGTCTGCAAGTCAAGTACGAGCATCAGAGATCGGGCGAAGTACATCGGCAGATGATTATTCCCCAGTGGAAGTGGGAGACGATTACGATGGATTTTGTGAGTGGTCTCCCTCGGACCTTGAAGAAGTTCGATTTGATTTGGGTGATTGTGGATCAGCTGACCATGTTCGGACACTTCATTCTAGTATGTACTACTTATTCTTCGGAGCGGCTAGCAGGGATCTTTCTCCGGGAGATTGTCCGATTGCATGGGGTTCCAGTGTCTATTATCTCAGATAGGGGTACTCAATTCACTTCTTAGTTTTAGAGGATATTTCAGCAGGAGTTGGGTACGCAGGTAGAGTTGAGCACAGCATGCCATCCTCAAACAGACAGGCAGTCTGAGCGCACTATTCGGATATTGGAGGACATGTTGCGTGCCTGTGTTATTGATTTTGGGGGCTCATGGGAAGATTTTTTGCCGCTTGCAGAGTTTGACTACAACAATAGTTATCAGTCGAGAATTTAGATGGCTCCGTATAAGGCGTTGTATGGGAAGCGATGTAGATCTCCAGTTGGATGGTTCGATCACGGGGAGGCTAGGTTGTTGGGGACAGAGATGGTTCAGGAAGCCTTAGAGAAGGTGTAGCTGATTCAGCAGAGGCTTTGTACAGCACAGTTGCGACAAAAGAGTTATGCGGACCGGAAGGTTCGGTGTGTGTCCTATATGGTAGGTGAGAAGGTCTTGCTGAAGGTTTCGCCCATGAAAGGTGTTATGCGGTTTGGGAAGAAAGGGAGGCTGAGTCCACGGTTCATTGGGTCTTTTGAGACACTTAGGAGGATTGGGGAGGTGGCTTATGAGCTTGCTTTGCCACCCAGCTTGTCGAGCGTGCATCCGGTATTTCATGTATCTATGCTCTGGAAGTATGTTGGGGGCCCGTCTAATATATTGGACTTCAGCACGGTTCACTTGGTTGATGATTTGACATATAATGTGGAGCCAGTGGCTATTTTCGGTCGTCAGGTTCGAAAGTTGAGATCAAAGGATAGAGCTTCAGTGAAGGTACAGCAGAGAGGTCGGCCCGTGGAGAAGGCTACTTGGGAGAACGAGCGGGAGATGCGGAGCAGATATCCTCACTTGTTTTAGGCTCCAGGTATGTTTCTTGACCCGCTCGAGGACGAGCGCTTGTTTTACTTAGGGAGGATGTGATGACCCGTCCCGTCGTCACGTGAGTTACCGCCCCATTTCCATCATCTTATATTTCTCTATGCTTTATTATCGGTATTTGAGGTGATCGAGTCGAATTGGAATAGTTTTAGATGGAAGGCTCTTTAAGGAAGGCTTGTTTTGGAAAAGTCAACCGGATGTTTACTATTTAGTTAGAGGACTCGGATGTGATTTCCGATGATTCGATTAGCTTCGGGAGATTATTTGTGACTTAGGAGTACAATTAGAATTGATTTTGGAGGTCCGGTGTAGAATTAGGCTTGAATTGGCGAAGTTAGCATTTTCGCGAATGCCGGTTGGTAGGTGAGATTTTGATCCGGGGGTCGAAATGGAATTCCTAGAGTTGCAGTAGTTCCGTTAGGATATTTTGGATGTGTGTGCAAAATTTCAGGTCATTCAGAGGTGTCTTGGTCGGGTTTTTGATCAAATGCGTAATCCGGAAGTTTTTTAGAAACTTAGGCTTGAATCTGGTGGGATTTATTGGTTTTAGCATTTTTTGATGTGTTTTGATTATTGGAACAAGTTTGAATGATGTTTTAGGATGTTCCGTTTCCTTTGGTTGAGGTCCTGGGGGCCTCGGAATGATTTCAGATGGTCAACCGGACCATTTTTATCCTATAGGAGTTGCAGAAATTGCAGAATCAGGTGTTGCAGGTTTTAAGCCTATGCGATCGCCATAGCATGGTCGCGATCGCATAGAAGATTTTTGGTAGGCTGGATAATTTTTCTCTGCGTTCGCAATAGTTGGATGTGATCGCATAGTAGGAAGTGAGGGGCCACCTGATTTGCCCTATGTGATCGCATAAGGTTGCCCGCGTTCGCATAGGTTTGGGTCTTAAAGTAGTGCGATCGAATGTGTGTGGCTGCGATCACATAGTTCATTTTTGAGGTTGTGGAATTTTGTGCATTGCGATAGCAAGACTTGGTCCGCGATCGGATAGAAGGAAATTATAGCTGGGCATAAGGGTTTTTAAAGCATTTCATCCGCGAGCCTAGGTCATTTTTCCATCACTGTTGAGCACCTTGAGAGCTTTTTGGGAGAAATTGAAGAGGGTTTCGACGAGTATTGATTGGATGTGAGTCCTATGGCCTATAAACATCATTTTATTGAAGAATGAACCTTTAAAATTCATGGAAATTTGAGTAAAATTGGAAAAACTAGGGCTTTACTTTTGAAATGAAAAATTGGGATTTAAGGGGGCATTTGAACTCTGATTTTGGTAAATTTGACATGCATGGACTCGTGGCGAGACGAGGAATCCTGTGATGTGAATTTTGTAATTTTTCTAGAAGTGGGCCCGGGGCTCGGGTTCTGCCAACTTCGTGCTTTTTGATAATTTTCGAGTCTTTTCGTTTGGGTTATGTTCCTTAGCGTATTGTGATATATTCCTTGTGGTTTTTACCAGATTCTACGCACGAGGAGGTTGATTTTCAAGGCAAGCACAAAGAGAGCTAGGATTTCGGCCAGCTTGAGGTGAGTAATGTTATAAATGATGTTCTGAGGGTTTTAAACCCTGGATTTGTACTACGCGGTGCTATGTTGAGACGAGACACGCGATGTATGATGAGAGTGGGGTTTGTTACTGCTAGGGATTCAGACTCGGTCCATCCCGATTGATGACTCTACTGTACTTTTGGCTAAGACTTAATTAATATCGGTATATTTTGGGCTAGTAGACATGTTTGGGGCCTTGTGCCGATCTGTAGAACCCTTAGGGGTATGTTGTACTAGTTGACCTCACTTTACTTGTTGAAATCATACACTCCGTCATGTTCCTAACTGTTAAACATAATATGAATCGGCTTTAGAAATTGGCAATCCAAATGAGGAATACCTGGTGTTGGAAACCCTGTCTTAGCTGAGTGAGCCCAAGTGGCCAAGTCTATATTGACTGAGAGGGGTCAGGGACCCCATAGTGATGGTATTTGATATATACCGGATCGGACTGCACGCTGTAGCAGTATATACATATACATGTATGGATCGGACTGCACGTCATAGTAGTATATTATATGGATCGGACTGCACGCCGCAGTAATATATATTATATGGATCGGACTGCACGCCGTAGTATTATAGCGCTTGGGCTGTAGGAGCCCCTCCGGAGTCTGCACACCCCCAGTGAGCGCAATCGACTATTATTATTGGATCGGACTTCACACCGCAGTAATGTGTGTATATCTATATCTATATATATATATATATATATATATATATATATATATATATATATATATATATATATATATATATAGAGATCGGGTTGCACGCCGTAGCAGTATACTGTACGGATCGGGCTGCACGCTGCAGCAGTACAAGTAAATTACCAGACATTGAGAGAAATAAATGAATTGTGTACTGGTTAGAGGGATATTTACCTGTTTTTCTTCACTTAGCTATTGTTTACTGCACTTACTATTTTTGATATAGAACTGTGTATTGTTTTTACTAGTTTTCTTATCTTCAGTCTTTATTTATTGCTATTACTCACTAAGTTGGAGTACTCACTTTAATACCTGCACCATGTGTGCAGATACAGGTATTCTGGAGGCTTAGTAGAGTTGTTTGCTGCAGTTCAGACCGACATCGGAGTATTCGATGTAGCTGCACGGCATACGCAGGACCCAATTTCTCCCCTAATCCCTTTTTGTTTTCCGCATCCTAGACTCTCACATGTATAGATTTGCTACTCGGTTGTATTTAAAGGCTCTAGAATCGTGACGCCAGATCTTTTGGGAGTTGTATTGGTACTTGTTATGGATTTCTGCACTATTTTTATCTATTATCACGGATTGGAATCATGTTAAACTGATAATTTAACTCTATTAAATGGTAATGAGTTTTCATACGTGGGTTGTGAGTGTTGAAATGGTCGGGCTTGCCTAGCATTGTGTTGGGTGCCATCACGATCGGGATTGGGGTCGTGACATCAGTCTAGAACTTAACATGTTGTCCCATTGTAATATTCCATTTATAACCTAGTCTGCAATAGTTCCAGGCGTTAATAATATTACGCCAAGTAGTAGAGCAATTATAACTTAGTAAAGGTTGCGGCCGTACATAATTATGTAAAAGGACTTTTGCCAATATCTGTTGTTGATCGTTGAAAATTCGCCATGAAAGGCTTGCATGAAGTGATTTATTTTTCTACCAATATTTTGTATTCCTAAACGCCCAAGTTCCAAAGGTTGCTTGATTGTAGACCACTTAAGGAGATGTAGTTTTTTTCTTTTGAGGAGTTGTGCCCCATAGAAAATTCCTTTGGTACCGATTAAGGTAGCTTAGTATATAAGTTGGTACTTTTATATATTGCATCAAGTGATTAGGAAGATGGTTAAGGGTGGATTTTATTAAAGTTAGTCTTCCCGCTCGAGAAATAACATTAGTTTTCTAGCATGTCAATTTTGTTTTAAAATTATCAAGTAAGAATTGATAGTCATTTTTGGCAGGCTTGGTTGTAAAAATAGGGAATCCCAAGTACTTTCAAAAGCTACGCCCTTCTTTCATATGGAACGGTTGAAGAATTATATTTTTAGTATTGGTTTGACAATTCTTTGAGAAGTACATTTTTAATTTATCAATGTTGATTGATTGGCCAGACTGGTTAGTAAAGTGTGTGATAGTACTGACCATTGATTGACACGTACTGGTTGTAATTTGTGAGGTGAGGGTAATATCATCTGCGAAGAATAAGTAAGATAATTTTGGGCCATTTTTTGATACGGAAATTGGTTTCCAAGCCTGATAGTCAACTGCATTATTGATCTTCCTGGACAACATTTCAAGACATAGGATAAAGAGATATGGTGACAAAGGATCACGTGTCTAATACCCCTTGTGGATTGAAATGAATCATTTGGACTACCATTAATTAATATAGAGGTGGTAGTGGTGGTAATACAAGACACGATTAACTTAGTAAACTTAGTAGGAAAATTTAAACTTACTAATGTATAATGAATGAAGGACCATTCTAATTTATCAAACGGTTTTTCAAGATCTATCTTAGGAAGCATACTGAGATTGTTTCACTTCATTTTATGAAATTTGTTAATAGTTTCTTATAATATGATAGCATTATCCGCAGCTCCTTTATTTTATTGAAAACTTGATTGTGTGGGATGGATGATATGTTCCAATATTGGCTTTAATCTGTTTACCAAGCTTTTGGTAATAATTTTGCAAATAGTATTGCAAAGACTAATAGGTCTATATTGAACAACCGTAGATGCATTATTATTCTTTGCAATAGGACAGATGAAAGTAGAATTTATTTTAGGGTCAATTTCATAGTTACTGAAGATCTTATGACAGAAATATTTCACAAATCCCTAATAGTCTCCCAAAAATTTTGGTAAAAAGGGGGATGAAGTCTGTCTAGAATAGGTGCTTTCATAGGTTTGAATGATTTAATAGTATTAAGAATTTCAAAATCTTGTAGAGGTTGTGTTAGAGATTTTTGATCAGCATGTGTTAAGATGTTTGAAGGAAGAATTTTTTATTTAGAAATTGAAATTGTTTTCTGAGTGGTAAATAACTTTTGATAATAAAGGCAAATGTGATCAAGTATTTGTGTGGGATTTGTTATCCAATTTCCAACCTGATCTTGAATAGCTGTAACCCTATTATGCCTTCTACGGTTAATAGTACTGAGGTGGAAAATTTTGGTATTTCCATCCCCATTATTAAGCCAGTTAATACGTGATTTTAGTTTCTAAAATTTTTCTTCTAACCTAAGTATTTGATTAAATTCGAATTTTAATTCATGTTATAAGTTCTTTAAGAAATTACTAGTTGGATAATGGATAGATGCCTGAATTCCATTAAATCTCGCAAGAATATTCCATTTTTGCTTAAAAATGTTACCAAAGGTAGATTTATTCCATTCTTGCACTGACATTGTGAAATTATCAATTGCAGGAAGTAATGTAAAGTTATCCATCCAAGCTTTGCTTAACCACAGAATGAAATGCAGGATGACTATAGTCTCAAACCTAAATATTTTTTTCCTAGGTAATGGACAGTGTTGAAGTTCTAATCTAATGGGACAATGGTCTGAGTGTCTATGGGGAAGGTGTATAACAAGAGCGTTAGAGTATTGATTAATCCATTCATAGTTAGCAACAACACGATCAATACATTCAAGAACGGTGTGCTTCTTATGTCTTGCATTAGTCCGAGTATATCAACTACCCTTATACGCTAAATCAGTCATGTGACAGTAATTAACGCAGTCCAGAAACTTATTAGAACGTGAGTTATTTATAGGAAGCCCAAAAAATTTATCACTGGCACGAGTGATTTAATTAAAGTGTCCTCTTATTAATCAAGGTCCATGATAATTATCATATACAGACATGAGATTATCCTATAATAATTGTGTAACGACCCGACCGGTCGTTTTGAGCTTTTATACTTTGATCGCCAGTTCTCGGGCATGACTTACCTCGTGTGATTTATTATGACTGATGTAAATTGTTGGTTTTGATTTTCACGAAAATCGGAACAAAATTGAAAGAACAATTCTCAGTTGTAGCTTAGAAATCTGAAAGGTTTGACTGAGATTTGACATGTTTGTATTTGACCTCGGATTAGAGTTTTAATGGTTTGGTTAGCTTCGTTAGGTAAATTATGATTTAAGAGCGTTATCGTAATTGGTGTTTGAGGTCCGGTGTAGAATTAGGCTTGAATTGGCGAAGTTAATATTTTGGCGATATCCGGTTGATAGGTGAGATTTTGATTCGAGGGTCGGAATGGAATTCTGAGAGATGTTGTAGCTTCATTATGTCAATTGAGATTTGTGTGCAAAATTTCAAGTCATTCGAACATAGTTTTATTGGGTTTTTGATCGAAAGCGTATTTGAGAAGCTTTTGGAAAACTTACGCTTGAATTCGATGAGTTTTGGGTAATTTGATGTTTTTGGAAGTATTTTCATGATTAGAACAAGTTTGAATAAGGTTTTAGGATGTGTTGTTTACTTTGGTGGAGGTCCCGGGGGCCTTGGGTGCGTTTCGGATTGTCAATCGGAAATTTTTTTGGTATTTTGAAGTTGAAATTTTTTGTGTTCAGGTGTTGCAGAAATTAAGCTTTCGCGATTGCGTGGGGTGCATCGCTATCGCATAGAAGAATTGAGAAAGGCCAGGAATTTAGCCTTCACATTCACGATAGGGGATTCGCGTTTGTGGAAGTCTGAGATGTAATGTATCATGTTTGCGTGAGTGTAATTGCAATCACATAGAGGAATTTGGGGTCTGAGGATCTTTGTACATCGCATTCGCATTTATCCGCGTTCGCGTAGGTATGCATTTCTGAGTATCGCATTCGCATGGACCTCACCGCTTTCGCATACAGTAAATTGGAGGGCCTGGTGATTTGTGCTTCGCGATCGTGATCGTGATGAAGGAACGATCAGTGCTGGGCAGAATGTTTTAAGTCATTTCATCCGTGATTTTGGGGCTCATTTCCCCCATTGTTGATCATTTTGAGAGCTTTTTGAAGTAGATTAAAGAGGGATTCTATATGAATCGACTTGAGGTTAGAGTCTTGGTCTTAAAAACTCGACTATATTGTGAAATCCACCTAGAAATTCATGGAAACTAAGCCAAAAATTGAAGAACTAGAGCTTGAGAAATTTGACATTTGATTTGGAATTTGAAGGACCATTTGGGTTCGGTTTTGAGAACTCTTGTTATGTATGAACTCGTGGGGAGATGAGGAATCTAATAATGTTAAAAATTCTGAGTTTTGAGAAGTGGGCTCGGGGCTCGGGGTTTGGTAATTTCGGGATTTGTGTCGTTATTGACTCTTTTCGCTTGGGCTTTGTTCCCTTAGCATATTGTGTGTATTCGTTCTGATTTTGGATAGATTCGATGTGCGTGGAGGTCGATTTGAGGAGCAAAGGTATCACGAGCTAGAGATTTCACTAGTTCGAGGTGAGCAATGATTGTAAATGATATTCTGAGTGTTTGAATCCCCAGATTGAATATCGTAGTGCTATATTGAGGTGAGACACGCGCTTGATGATAGGGTTGTTTACTACTGGAGATTGTGACTTTGTCAGTCCCAATAGATGATTTTATTGTGTATTTGACTGAAACTTATTTGTTATCATCATGATTTGGGCTGATTGCGATATTTGGGCTTCGTGCCAATTATTTGAACTCTTCGAGGATTTTTATCACTATTTTCTCATTGTTTTGACTTAGTATTTGAACTCCGTCCTGTTGATATCTACTGTTTTACAACTCAGCCACTTTCACTGAGTTTTTAGATTTAAATGGTATTTCTAAATGATGTTTTGGGCTGAGAACTACTGTTTTACTAATGCCCGAGGCTCTTATGATGATTCTCAGACTGAGTGCGGCCGAGGACCATATGTGAGGATACACTGAGTGATATGAGGCCGAGGGTCTGAGATACATTTGTATGCCACGAGGTGGCTTGAGTGATGTAAGACTGAGTGCCGAGAGATGATTCCACGAGGTGGCTTGATATAGCGATTGGGCCGTAAGGGGCCCCTCTTGAGTATGCACACCCACAGTGAGCGTAGGTACCCATTGTGATTTGAGAGTGAGCCCAAGGGGTTGATATTCTTCTGAAAGTGAGCCCGAGGGGCTGATACTATTTTGAGAGTGAGCCGGAGGGGCTGATACTATTATGAGAGTGAGCCCGAGGGACTGGTACTGTTCTGAGATATTGCCAAAGGGGCGAACCTTTATGTGTTCATCTTTCATATTTACTTGTCATTTTACCTGTTGTACTATGGTATTTATGCTCGAGGGGCAGACTTTCCGTGCTTATCGGCACTAACTGTTTGCGTTCATTGCGTAACTGATGAAAAAGTCCTGAAAGAGGTTTAAACTGAGCTAAAATATTTCTAAAGATTTCACAGCTTCACTGTTTTTATCAAAGGGTTTTACATTGCTTCTATACATCAAGTTGTTTTTGCTTTACATGATTTCTTGTTGCTCAGTTGTTATTAACATTTATTACTCACTGAGTTGGAGTACTCACTTTACTCCTTGCACCTCGTGTGGAGATGCAGGTATTTATTTACCCCGTTAGTGGGGGCTGAGTCATCAGAGTTTTGCAAGGTGGCTGCCAGCATTCGCAGCATCACTTTTCTCACTTTTCTTTCGTCAGTACTATTTTGTACATTCCAGTCGTTGTAGTTATATTTATACTCTAATAGATGCTCGTGACTTGTGACACTCCGATATTGGGCTATATTCTGCACTATTTTGAAAAGGCAAAATGGGTTGGTTGGCTGGTCTTGTCTTCACGAGAGGCGCCATCACGACAGGATTGGGGTTTGTGTCGTGACAAATTGTCTATTAACTAATTCATTACTAGCATAGACAACAGTAAATAAAAATTTAAAAGGCAAAGGTTTTACCTGAACATGGCAGTGAATTTCTTGTGTAGTGGTGGCGACTGGATCAACAGCAAGAACCTTTGATAACCACAATATGGCAATTCCTCCAGAATGGCCTGTTGCAGCAACCTCAATCAAATAATCAAAATTAAAGTCTTCCTTCACACTTTGGTGTGTTTGGAAGTGTGTTTCCAAGAGAACAACTAACTCCTCCCTATTATAGTCAAGTAAAGACCTAAAATTTCGTCTAAACTCAGTGGAAAGGGCCCCTCTACAATTCCATATGATAAAATTCATATGGTTGTTGACTTTTTCAATTGTTGGGCTTCTTCTTCTACTCGTTCAGTTACTCCTGCTCTCTCCTGGACGTAGGCAAAAAGTTGGAAGTAACAACATTGCATATTTCCCCACCTCTGGATTGGTGGTGGGCCTTAGACTAAAAGAGGCTATCATTAGATTGGAGGACACCTTACGAATATTTTTCTTTCATATTCCACCTTCTGCATAAATAACTTTATCTCATCAAGCCATGCATGTAAGGGACGAGTTTCCCAGTTGTAGGCAATTGCTGCATTGAGTTCTGCTTGGAAATTCTCGTCTTATTCTTCGTGATTGGGACTGGGTGGTGGTGAGTTGACTTGTGATGGTGCTGGTGTTGGTGGGGTTGGAGGTTCCAAGAGAGTCAAAAGTGGTTGTGAATTCGTGTAGGGATGTATCCAGGGTGTTGATGGAGCAGAGGGTGGATCAAATGGCATGAAAATGAGATGAGGATATAGGTAACTAGGATCCCAAACTGGATTTGGAAGGTTGAGAGGTTGATATGGCGAGTGGCGTGGAGCTTGCATCATTGACCAATGATAACGTGCAAATAGCCTCGTCCCTAGTTGCATTCCTTCCGCTATTATTTGTGCAAGATCTCGCGAATTGTTTATGAGGATAGTCATCTCTTGGTGATTGACCTCCATGGTGAAAGTTAGGGCGTGGTTCTAAAGCCCCGTTTATAGCAAAGATGCTAGAGTTAAAGGTGCTTATGGCGACTGAACTGTGTAGATTATTGTGTTGGGGTCCATTATCAAGTGGGAGGGAAGAAAGTAGAGTGGAATCTGAGATTTGAGTAGTCTATGGATATTATGTCGTTGAGGGTGGGGTTGCTACCTTCTTGGGTAATTGAGATTGTTGGAAAACATTGTGTAGATTAGTGGAATTTGTGGAACAATTGATTGATGGAGATAAGGCCGAGTTGGGAGATAATATTGTAACTATAGTCAGAGGAGTGTGAGTGGAGGATATTTGCAGTTTGATTGATAGTGTTGGAGTTTATGTGTTTGAATAAGAATGAGATATGGTAGTGGATATCTCATGATTATGTTCCTTCATGGAAGGTAGCCTAGGGTTTGAAGAAGTCGAAGGAGGAGAGTTAATAATAGTTTTATTTTGCTTGTGTGTTATTTGTGAATTTTGGTGGAGATCATTAATTGATGTTGACTGAATAGTGTGTGAGGGAGAGATTAGCTATTACGTGTGAGGAAATTGGTCTTGTCTCATTGCATGCATGGTGATAGGCTATGGTGTAGGTTGGACCAATTGTGATTGGGCCGAGTTGATAGGTAAGTTGAGGTGTGCTTGAGTGGTCTTTTGTTTGTATGAGGAATTGGTTAAGTCCGGATTAAGGGAGTTAACATTAGTTTTGTCATCAATATCCAGTGGATTAAAAGGATTAACATCATTAGCAGGAATTGCTTCCCAGATGCCACTTTGTTTATGTGTGAATTACAAGAGTAATTAACGTTATTAATAGACAATTTATTAAAAGGAAGAGTAATAGGACTATTAGTCATATCCATAGGCATACCTGATTTGCGTGGATTTCCTTTGATGTAGTTAAATTTCCTAGATGAGTTAGTGGGAAACTTAACAATCTTTCATTCATCGGTACTTGATGCAGTTGTATTAATAGGATTAGAATTTATGGATTGGTTTATAGTAGAGACCTCAGTTTGATAAGGATTAGTTATGTATGAACAAACATATTAATTATGTCCCATTCTACCACACTTAACACATAACAAATTGAGACATTCATATACAATAGTCTATTTATGATGACCAATAAAAATATGAGTGCATAGTGGTGGATACAAGGGAACCTAGACATACAACCTAGCATAACGTCCCCTTATTGTAGAAGAAGTAAAATTATCAATGGATAATAATGTCACGCCCCAAATCGAGGGACATGACCGGCGCCCGACCGGCTAGCCCCAGTCAAGCGGACTTGGGTGCCTTTCCTAACCCACGTGTTACCCCTGTATTTTTCATCACTTATTAACCAAAGGATTAAGCAGTTTATAATTGAAATCATACTTTTTCAAACATCCACAGCATGCTTAATTACTTAACAAATTTACAACTTACAAGGCCCGACATATATCTACATAAGTCCATAATCCCACGTTTTCTGTCTACGGAGCCTCTAAGATATGACAGGGATAATACAATACTTGCCGGTAACAAGGCTCCGGCTATACCTTACACAAAACCAAAATAAGACTCCAAAATAGAGGTGGCATGAGCCACGCAGGGCCCCTAGAGGAAAGGGGCTCACCAAACGGCCAGTGGAAGATGAAGGAGGGCTACTGCAGATGAGCTTAAGTACCTGCTACGAATCCACCTACAATCATAACACGAATGTAGCGCCCCCGGCAAAAGGGACGTCAGTACACTAGAATTGTACTGGTATGTATAAACAAGCTTTGTCCCAAGTAAACTCAAGCCATAGACAAGTAAGCCACGGTAATAGAGACAACGAACAAATACATAAGAATTAACAAGTCAAGCCAACCAAGTCTTTCGACACCTAGCTTTGTTTCAAGTAGATCTCAAATCGTATACAAGTAGAAAACAACAATAGAGGCAACAACCAAACACACATGGAAGGCACAATCAAGCCAAACAAAGGGACAATCAGTGCCCCACAGGTTACAAACTCTCCTGCTGTCTCCTTTCACATTGCCTCATCAATGATTTCGCAATTGGTACACATATCGATTTCAACGGCGATTACGATCGCTTTCCACCGTTATTACCTCGGCCACCCTTATCACCACAACCCGCACCTTATTACTTCGTGTTGCGGCGCACAACCCGATCCCACCGTACATTTTCAATTCACAAACAATCACAACAACAATAATGAACAATTCACAATGATCACAACAATGACAATAAGCAATTTACAAAGATCATAAACATTTCCTTAAGGAGTAACAATAATGATTCACAAGTGTTCCCATATCCAATAGTACCAACTCCACTATATTCCACAATTCATAAGCAATTCAAGTTGTTACAATAATTACCCACCAGGAGCCAATGTGTTATTACCACCGTTGTTCCAATTTCATCATTCACGATTTCCCTTTTTATCAATCGTTTCCCAACTCTTACCACGTAACATTTAACCAAACCAATCACAAGAGTTTCACAAACAATTCACATATCTATCACCTACCATTTATTCGTACACCAAAAAAGGGCGATTTCACAAAGATCAAAGTTAGCCATACATACCTAGAGTCGAATTTCCTTTCTTTTTCTTTTATCTCCTACTTCCAATTCACCCAATAATCTAGTAGCGTCAATCTAGGTCACAAGTTACACATATATCTTAGAATCAAAATTCACAATTACTATCCGAGATTATTTG
>MU711249.1:29266-44544 GCA_026770625.1 Nicotiana glauca | reverse complement strand
CACCAATACACATTTACAACATTTTCTACAGCTTGTACACAATTCATTACCTCAACAATTGCACATATTCTATTACCTTGTTACATTTTGCACATAAACTAGTCACTTCGATGAGTCCCTACCTTATCTAACCATTCCAACATGCCACATACATATAATCATCAATTATCATTATACACTTACCATAAGTTGTTTATTTAACACATGAGTCTTTATAAATCTTTCATTTATCAAAGGAAGGTTCAAGTGATCTAAAGTAATCACAACACATACTATTCTTGCACAATTAGAGAAACTTCACTATCATTAGAAAGAAAACAATTTGGACACAATGATAGTTGTTTCAGAGATAGAATGGTCACCTAATTTCTTCTAAGCTTGATCAAACAAATGGGGATATTTCTCTTTCATTTCTTTTTCTTCTTCCCACGTGGCTTCCTCAACATGTTGACTTCGCCATAACACTTTAACAGATGCAACTTCCTTATTTCTCAACTTACGGACTTGCCTATCGAGGATGGCAACTGGAACTTCTTCATACGACAAGTCTTCATTAACCTCGATAGTCTCGACTTGCACGATGGTGGATGGATCTCCAACCACTTCTTCAACATGGACACATGGAACACCGGGTGTACTAATGACATTTCAGGAGGCAATTCTAGCATGTAAGCCACTTGCCCGATTCTTTGAACGATCCGATATGGCCCGATATACCTAGGACTCAACTTCCCTTTCTTCCCAAATCGCATGACTCCCTTCATAGGAGATACCCTCAAGAATACCCAATCATCAACTTGAAATTCCAAATCTCTTCGGCGAACGTCAGCGTAAGATTTCTGGCGGCTCTGAGCATTTTTCATCCGTTCCTGAATGACCTTAACTTTCTCCATAGCCTGTACAAAAGATTTGGCCCTAGCAATGTTGCTTCACCCACTTCAAACCACCCAATTGGAGACCTACACCTTCTTCCGTACAATGCCTCAAATGGGGCCATCTGAATGCTAGCATGAAAGTTGTTATTGTAAGCAAATTCTATAAGTGGTAAGTAGTCATCCCAACTACCTTTGAAATCCAAGACACAAGACCGCAACATATCTTCAAGCGTCTGAATAGTCCGCTCGGCCTGACCGTCGGTCTGCGGATGGAAAGCTATGCTGAGATTCACCTGAGTACCCAAACCTTGCTGAAACTTCTTCCAAAAGTTAGCTGCGAACTGGGCCCCTCGATCCGAGATAATAGAAAGTGGAGTGCCATGAAGCCGCACTATCTCCTTGATATACAACCTAGCATATTGTTCTGCAGTATCAGTGGACTTGACTGGCAAGAAGTGAGCTGATTTGGTGCGTCGATCCACTATTACCCAAATTGAGTCGAACTTGCGCTGAGTGCGAGGTAACCCTACCACAAAATCCACATTGATCATCTCCCATTTCCACATCGGTATTTCTACAAGCTGAGTTAATCCACTAGGCCGCTGATGCTCAGCCTTCAGTTGTTGACAATTCGGACATTTAGATAAAAAGTTCGCCACACCCCTTTTCATACCGTTCCACCAATAAATATCCTTGATACCATGATACATTTTTGTAGAACCTGAGTGCACGGAATACCTGGAGTTATGAGCCTCCTCCATCACCCTTTCCCGAAGCTCATCCACATCCGGGACACATAGCCTGCCTTGACACCATAATACACCATCCTCGCCGCCGAGTGAAAATCCCGAAGTCTTGTTACTCAAAACTACTTCCTTTATCTGAGCTAATGTTTGATCCATAAACTGCTTTTCCTTGACCTCCGCTACGAGAGATGATTCTGCTCTATTATGAACCACAACATTCCCCTCATCTGATGTCGATAAGCAAACTCCTAAACTGGCCAGTTGATAAATCTCCCGCGCCAAAGGCTTGTGATACACTCCCAAATGAGCTATACCACCCATATATTTCCGACTGAGAGCGTCGGCCACCACGTTTGCCTTCCCTGGATGGTACAAAATGTTCATATCATAGTCCTTGAGCAATTCTAACCACCGTCGCTGCCTTAAATTCAGTTCCTTCAGCTCGTATGCTCCTTTTCCTACGATACCATGAATATTGTAAGGGCCTTCCCAAGTTGGACTTAATTTTCCCGCATTAGCCGCTCTTGTGGACTGAACAACCTTCTTGAATACAAAGTCCCCAGTCCTGAAATATTTTAGGCAAGCTTTCCGAGTCTAATATCATTCCATGACTTGTTTATGTGCTGCCATCCTTATTAATGCAACTTCCCTTTTTTGCTTCAAGTAGATCAAGGTTTAGTCGCATTTTTTCTTTCATTGGGTTCCTCAGTCGCTTGTGTATATCTCGTGCTAGGTTCCCCTATTTCCACTAGGATCAATGCTTCAGCTCCGTACACCAGTGAAAATGGTGTTTCACCTGTACATGTTTTTGTTGTTGTGTGGTATGCCCATAAAACACTAGGTAGAAATTCTGGCCAATTACCTTTGGATTCTTCCAACCGTTTCTTCAAATTATTTATAATGACTTTATTCTTTGATTCCGCTTGTCCATTATCCATCGAATGGTAAGGCGTTGGAGTAATCCTTTTAATCTGTCAACTTCGAAAATATTCTATGATTTGAGCGCCAATAAATTACAGGCCATTATCCCTTACAATTTCCTTTAGTAAACCAAATGGACATATGATATTCGCCAAATGAAATCTTTGACCTCCTTTTCTCGTATCTGTTTAAAAGCATATGCCTCTACCCATTTAGTAAAGCAATTAGTGAGTACTAGTAGAAATTTTACCTTCCCTTTTACTTGTGGTAGTGGACCCACAATGTCCCTTCCCTGTTTCCTAAAAGGTCACGATGCAATAATTGAAAGTAGCAACTCTGTAGGTCTATGCATATTGTTACTGTATCGTTGGTACTTATCATATTTAGCCACAAAATTTTTTGCTTCTTCTTCTATTTTGGGCCAATAATAGTCTGCTCTAATAATGGTTTTTACTAATGATCAACTACCTGTGTGATTTCCACAATGCCCCTCGTGTATTTCTCTCATTACATATTCTGTTTTAAAAGGCCCAAGGAATCTTTCTAAGGGACCACCAAACATCTTACGATAAAGATTAACTTGCTTTAAATAGTACCGAGCAGCCTTTTTCTTATCTTAAGGGACGGTTCCATACTGCAAAAAGTGACAATCTTGTTTCCAATCCCAGGTTAAGTTATTGAAAGTTACCTCATTTTTGTCATGATCGAGTACTGAATGAAACTAATGAATTACATAAGCATTTTTGTTATTCGTCACGTGTGCCACAGATGCGAGATTAGCTAAGGCGTCCTTCTCGACATTTTCCTCTCATGGTATCTGCACAGTTTTCCTGGTTTGGAATTGTCTAACCAGATCACGTGTCTTCTCTAGGTATTGCTGCATTCGTGCTTACTAACTGTATAAGTCCCCAGCATTTGCTTCCCTAACTGGCTTCCTGCTTTTATCGTGAGTCTTTCCTATTGGGCCCATATATGGTTGGTAACTATTTTTACCGGACCTTTTTTCAATTTCTGCATGTCTCGAACTCACCTTCTCCTCTTTCAGAGATTGGGAGAAAGTGTCTTCTTCTATCCTTAGCTTCGTGTTGTATTTATTGTAAATATTATTCCAGGTTGTTGCTGGAATTCACGCAGACTTTCTTTGAGTGCTCTCGTGGCTTCTAAACTTTTCTCATTCAAATTACTAGCAAAAACCATAGCTGCCCAGTTATCAGGTACGCGTGGTAACGTCATTTTTTCACGCTGGAACCTATATACGAACTCTCTAATCAACTTTGAATCTCCTTGCTTGATTTTGAAAATATCTTCCATTCATTTTTCAACTTTTTGAGCTCCCGAATGCGCTTTGATAAATGAAACTGCAAGCTCATCAATAGAATTAATAGAATTTTTGGGTAAGAGAGAATACCATGTTAATGCTCCCTTGGTGAGCGTTTCATCGAATTTGTTAACCAATACTGATTCAATTTCTTGTTTGCTTAAATAGTTGCCATTAACACCCGTCGTGAATGCAGTCACTTGGTCTTGTGGATCGGTTTTACCATCATACTTTGGAATATCAGACATCTTGAACTTCTTCTGGATCGGCACCTGAGCAGCTCTAGGCTTCCATGGTTGTTCTGAGTATTTATCAATTTATATTCCTTTGATTACAGGTAGTACTCCACGTATTTGTTCTATGCGATCACTTTGCTCCTTGAGCTGCTTCTGCAAGGTTAGAACTAAATTTTATAAATCAAATTTAACTATGTTCCCTAGTTTGCCATCACGAGACTCGCTAGGAGTTCCACCAGTTCCTGAATTAACAAGCCCAGAACGTGGGTTTTCCAAAGTATTCTGATTCGGAGTTGGTGTTGGTGGTGTAATTGGCAACTGGCTGGTAAAAGCTCGGAGCGCATTATTGACTTGATGAGTAATTAGATTCTTGAGAGCATCATCAAGTTCCTGTTCGTTCGAAACTCCAGTATTTTGATTTGCCTTTAGTCTAGTTTGGTTCACAATCCTGTTATTTTCTTCAGAGACATCTGGAGTTCCTTCTCGTGACTGACGTTGTGAATCACGCGGTGATGGAGGTGGGGTCCTGTCAACTGCATCATTCTCCTGATATTGAGGATCTTGTTGGTTTTTGTCGTTGATATTCGACATGGTAAGTTTTTTGATGAAAGAATTCATTAAGAAAGCAAACGATTATCAGATTCCCAGTAACGAAACCAATTTGTTAAACCAAACATTGGGATTTTGGTCGAAACTTATTTTAGAAGAACTCGGCTTACTAATAATCAAATAGAAATAAGAATAATTGACAAATAATAATAGAATATAATGCAAAGTAAATAAATGTATTTCAATAGTATTTCGTGTCATTACAAATGATCAGTCGTCTCCTTTTATAGCTATCTCTAGGTAATTTGTTTTTCTTATACCATAACAGAGTCATTATTGACAATCAATGGCATTTAATGTAACGTTATAGTTGTGTTTACCGTGAAAATTGGTAACAACAATTAGATTTGTAAACGGGTTCTAAAAGTATGTGATCTATTCTCGAGCTAGTTGTTAGAGCAGTCAATACTGAGAAATACTAAGTATAAAGATAAGAGGTGACCCAAAACAAAGTAGTAAGCAAACCAAAGGGGCCCACTGCCCGAGAGTGGAGCGGATCGATGGGATCCTCGAGCCCGAGGTTTGCCCCGAGATCGTGTTATCGGGGGTAGTTAGGGAGGGGATAACAAGTAGAAATAAAATTAAGTGATACTCTTTACAGTCAATGTTGAGTTATACAATGCAGAACAAGTTAAGAAACAATAAATATTGGGGTGACCTCGAGCAAATGAGAACAAAAATGACTTAGGAGAAAAGAAAGAGAGAGAGAGAGCGATATTGTTGCTTTAATGGAGAAATGGAGCTCTGACTTACAGAGCATTAATGATCCCCTTTTTATAGGAAAGGGATGCCCAAACTTAGTACGGGAACTTTTGATATGACAAAAAGGGGATGAGATGTGATAGTCCATTAGCTTCACGTCGTGTGAGGGATGGCATTAGATCACTTGAGGAGATTTGGTCGACCCAGGGTGCATTACTTGGGGGATCCTTGCAGTCATCGGGCCTCTAGTTAATCATTTATTCTTCGCTGGGTATCGGCGGGATCCAAGGGAGATGTCCGTCTTGAGATCCCGTGACTCCGGGGTCACTCTTCAAAATATATTATCGAGGGAGGAAAATAGGTCCCCCGATTTTCACTGCATACAGATAGTCTCCGCGTTTCTTATAGGGAAGTGATAAGAAACGATATGAGCACATTATTTCTTGACCCTTGGCGGCAGTGTCATATCAATGGCGCGGCTTTCCTGTGATAGGTATCGGGTTATTACACCCTTTATGCTTCCTCGGGGCAGTTGTGAAGGTCGCGACCCTTGGAATCATCACTATCAGTTTAGTTTCAATGAACACATTGATTGTGCCCGTCGTTATGCTTTTCGAGGGCGGTAATGGTGCCGTCGTTGCGTTGCTCTCCCTATAAATGGGCTATTCAGTAGTTACCTTTCTTACTTCTACTTCAATCGAAACTCAACTCCCCTTTCCGTTCTGCCGCTTTGGAGTCCATTGTTTTTTTATGTTGGATACCTCAGATTTCATGTTTTCACACCACATGTGTTGACTCCTTCGGTGATCTCTTTTTGATTCAACAAAATCATACCGCCGGGATGTTATTATTGTTTTTGTTGTTGCTGCTGTTGCGATCCGCTTGTGATGATGAGGCGGAGGGCCAACTTCTTCCGATCTCGAGGAGTTTATTTTTTTGATTATGCACTGCTGCTCAAGAGAGGGCTCGGATTATACACCGCTGCTCACCCTCCTCCCTTGGCTCGGCGTGTTACACCTCTTTTGGATTCCAGGGGGATGCGACGGTGGTTCCTGCTGGTGGATGCCTTCCGAGCTGGGGCAATGTCTCGAGATGTGGCCTAGGGGGTTTCTCGGCAGTCTAATTTTTAATCCATCCACTTCTCGTCTCCTCACCACTCTTCCTTTTGAAGATGCCATTCCAAGGAATTAAAGTGGGGTCCCTGAGGGCCTTGGACTTGGAAGATATTGTCTTTATGGTCATAAGCGCGAGGGGACGATGATGGAGACATCGCAAAAAAGTATGTTAAACCCTTAAGTTTCCGTTGTATGTATATCTTAAGGTTTTTCTTCCGTGTAATGATCCCCTCGCGGGTCTTTGTATCATATGTAAGGACCCCTCGACGGCCATTTGCTTATGTATTTCTTATGAATATGAATAAATCCTTTTCAGAGTTCTGCTTTCCTTGCTTCATTTTGCTTTTGAATGTGTTTTATGCCTTTTGAGGTCCTTCGGGTGTTCCCTATTACTCGTGTACTATCAATAGCTGGCTTGAGTGTGAGCATTCGTTCCGATAGTTTCGGGTTACCGGGACCTCCAATTTGTTTAGTGATTACTGAATTCCGGTACTTTCAGTAACATTTTCCCAGGTGAGAGCCATCTTCAGGTACCCCCGGGGGACTTTCAATCTTGATGCAAATGGCCTTCTTCAGGGCGCATGGTGTATACTACGTTTCACTTGTATTCGGGCACTTCCTCTAGGATTCTTCATTCTTTGCTAAAACCAGTAACATTTGACCGTTAGATACTTTTTCGCGAAGGCGAGGGTCATGTCTTCGGATTCTGTGGAGGCCTTTGATAGGCGTTTCGTCTGAGGGCCGGCAGGTTTAAGGGCACCGGCAGCTCCTCAAAATGCAGCCTCTGGGCATAGATCTGCGTGTGATTGGATTGCCCCGATTCTAGCTCGGAGGTTGTTTCGTACGAGTGTCTGTCAAGACGCCATTGTATTTGCTGTCCATCTCCTTCGCGTGGAGGACCTTGTGCACTGACCTCGTGTATGTGAAGGCGTTGTTGGCCTTTAAGAGCTTTACTTTATTGTGATGTGGGCTTCTGGGGCTGGTTATCATGTCAGCACATGATACAGTGTCGAAAGATAGCATTTTCGGTTACTTTCGCGCCCTTGGAGGCCGTCGGGGCCTACTTTTAATCAGGGCGAGACCGTTTTATGCTTCTGAGAAGAATGCATTGGCTGAGCCGGGTGCCTGTGGGGCACTCTATACCCAGGAATAAGCTCGAAATATGGTAGTTATTTGCTAGAGCAGGTAGCTTTTGCAATGCGTGCTTCGTTCCTTCCGTCTTTAGGGTTATCCTCCTTTCTATCATGCTAGCTGTAGAAAAAAATGGAGGTTTTTATAGTACCTTATGGGCAATGTTGATCTTGCCGGAGCGGCCCATGGAGGATTAACATCTTCAAGTGCATTCTTATGCTTTGATGGAGGCAGACGCTGCGACCAAGGTTTCTACCTTCGGGATTTACCCTTTCTCGGCTTGCGGTAGCGTCAGCGCCCGACTGGATATGTCAGAGATGCTTTGAGCCTGATCTTTTAGAGTTTTCAGAGTCGAGACAATCACTGCTCGAGCAAAAGCAATACTGAGCCTAGATTTAAGCTAGTTGGGGGATGGCGACCCATGTGAGGGGTGTCGTTAACGTCCAGGCTGGATCAAAGTGAGCTTTTGACCAAATGTAGAGAGCTGATGAATGTGCTCGTCGTAGATCCGAGGAAGAGCATTCGAGCATATTGGTGCAAGGGATTTCATTGTCACCAAGGAGTCGGCTGGAGCAAGGAGACTAACCGTGGCACTTTACTTTTTATGGATGGTGAATTTTTTGCAAGTTAAGGCTTCCTTTTGCGCAGGGTGCTGATTCTGTTGTTTTGTCACTTTGCTTCTGACGTACATGGAGTGTGCCTGTAGATGTAGAATGCATCTTTTTTGTGTATACAATATATAACAAGGAAATTTAGAATTTGATTCTTCGTAGCATTTTTTTCTTTGTTATTACTTTCGACCGTGCGTGCTGCCCTGATATTCGGTCCGGCCATTTAGACTTGGTTCCCTAGTCGAGTTCCGACTTGACCTCTCCTACTCTTTGAATTCTTCAAAATTGCGTGGGCAGGTAGTTGTTGTTTTTATATTTTTGGGCATTTTCTCCATTTCCATCTACCTTTGGTGTCCAGCGGCCCTGTGACCCAAGCTGTAATTGATTTCTGGGATTTCATCCCGACCTACATGGGTGGGTGATGCCGGTTTCTTTCTTGCTCTTGGTTGGATTTGATACTGTGAGCACGTGGCCTAGAGACCTGATGAGGGTGTCATTAGGCCCAATCTCTAAGTTGTGTTGTGATTCAATCTGTTATCGACCTTTATGCTTTTGTTTGCCCGTACGCACGGGTGATGATGGCCTATGGGCGCTTGGTTCAGAGGTTTTTACACAACTGGCAATGGCGATGTACATGTAATGCCCTCGGGCTTTTTGCTATTTTTTGGATCACGTCTACGGGTCACCTTCCGACTTGGGATCCCTTAGATTTTATCGAGATACTGGTGATTAGGCCATGCTCGTAGGCGTATTTTTGAGTCTCCGAGTAGTGATGATGATGTTTACGCTGTGCCTTTAGGCATGTTGTATTTCTTGGGTCGAGTCTCGGTATCGTGTTGCGATCCGAGCTATAATCGACACTCGAATTGTCGTAAACTTCTACCCGGTGATAGTGCCTTCTCATTCCTCGCCCTTGGGCATTTGACGATTTTTGGGTCCAGTCATCAAATCCCATTGCAATTCAAGCTGTGATTGACCCTCAAATTATCGTTAACTTCTGGCTGGCGATGGCACTTACACCGTTTGGTTGTCGAGATCTTTTAGTTTGTGGCCCGAAGTCTTGTATAGTTAACTATTTTGGATCCGGTCTCTGAATCACGCTATCATTCGATCTCACTTTAATCCTCCAGCTATCGAGATTTTAGCTGGTGACAATGGCTCTTAGGATGTCCGGTCGTAGAGACCTTTAAGTATGTGGCTCGGAGGCAGTCGTAGAGACCTGTATATGGCCCGGAGGCAATCGTAGAGGCCTTTATGTGGCCCGAAGGCGGTCGTAGAGACCTTTAAGTGTATGGCCCGGAGGCTTGCTTAGCAGGCGACAATGGCTCTTACACTATTTTTCGTTCGTGGCTGTTGCATAGGCTTTGTATTCGCTCATTAAGGTCTTTCTATAGTATGTTGCCTTTCCCGTCATCAGCTCCAGAGGAACCTCGATTTCATGTCGTTGTCGGTGATGATTCGAGTGCCTCGTAAGGTTAATAGCTCATGGGTCGAGTAGATCGGTGCTTTTTTTTTTTAGCCGACATTGTCGGTGCTCATTTTTGCCTGTGGAGGGAAGCCTGTTTTAACTGGTTCTTTCCAAAGTATATCAGAGTAATGGCCTATGATTTTTTAGCAACAGCCAGGCGTCCCCAAGTCACGTTATTTTGGATGTTTGAGCCATTTTGACTGTAGTCATATGCATTTGGTCGGAGCCATTTTGATCCTTTAATGATTGTTTAGGCATTTACATCGAGGGTATGCCCTTTAGGAATTCTTACAAATTCGACGTATAGCCCAAGTATCAGAATTTTCATGTTTGTTGACGTCTTAGAGTTTTGTCATGCCAATTGAGGTCTTAAATTTTTTTAGAACATATCTGTTTATGCCGAGGCGGCCCGTTAGGGTCTTACAGTTTCATATTTTTCCAGTGCATGGCGATTGGTGATAGTTTCCTACCGAGGCTGCCAGTTAGGGTCTTACAGT
Organism: Nicotiana glauca; assembly: GCA_026770625.1. Lineage (NCBI taxonomy): Eukaryota > Viridiplantae > Streptophyta > Magnoliopsida > Solanales > Solanaceae > Nicotiana > Nicotiana glauca. Next base: position 34,315 of record MU711249.1, on the reverse strand, counting down.
TTTAGATTATTCCAGTGTGTGGCGAATGGCGATAGTTTCCTGCCGAGGCTGCCTGATAGAGACTTACAGTTTTGGATTTTTCTAGTGCATGGCGATTGGTGATGGTTTACGACATATCGGGATTGTTTAAGCTTTGAATACCATTTCTCGCAAACTTTGTAGTTTGCAATGCGAGGTCTTTATAGGCCTAGAGTTCCGACCCTAGAATCGTGTAGGTGCTCCATCTGTTTCAAGTCTCCGAGTATCTAGGGGTGTTTGTTGGCAATTCCATTTCTCACGAACTTTGGAGTTTGCATTGCGAGAGCTTTATAGGCCTGGAGTTCCGACCATGGAATCGGGTAGGTGCTCGATCTGTTTCAAGTCTCCGAGTATCTTCGGGCGTCTTTTGGTGAAGAGGCATTTTTGGTCGGGAGTATACTCCGACTTCCCCCTTTTAGGAGATGTGTTCTACTGGATCGACGTGTGTGTCGTTGTGCTAAGTCGACCTGTTTTTGGTCGAGCGTGGCGATTTTTGTGTTGTGTTTGCTCTAATAACGGGCTTTCATCTTTTATATATATATATTAATAATAAATAATAATAATAATAATACATAAAAAAGGACATTTTTTTACTGCATGATAATAGTACAAGCTTCTGCTCCGACGGTTTTTAATCATATCAACCGTCTGGCCCCATACGTTGTTTTCCGTAGGAACCTCCGTTTTGGCGTTCCTCCATCTCTTTTTGATCGGGTGGCTTCCAATGGAACGCTTTTCTCAATTTTAAAGTTGGCTGCGAGGGCGGCTTTGATCAATCCAGTGCCGTTTTCCCCCTTTAAGTAGCTTTGAAATCGTTGCCTCGTTAAAAACCTTGCTGGTAATAACACTCTTTTTGCTCTGGGATAAAAAACTTGATCGAAGGAAAGAGTGCAATGGGCGAGATTTGGGGGTCCCGGGTTATTCTGGTAGCGGTGTTGTTCTGATTTCTCGGGTTGGGTGGCTGCATGAGGGTTATTTCTTAATTCTAAAAATAAAATAAAAGTAATGAACGTACCTCGAAATGGGGTAGGCTGGCGGTGCTTCGGGGTCGACTGTCCGAGGCCAAACATGTGATGCGGATTATTGTTTTGTATTGTCAGACCCGGCCGAGGCTGGGGCAGGGGTCGGATCAACCCGTTTGCCCCTTCGGGAGCGAAGGTATTGGCGTCAGTGGTATATCGTGTATGGCAAACATTACCCTTGCTGTGTGCTGTTCTCCGTAGACGATTTTGATCCCGTTGTTTGTTGGGAATTTTATCATTTGATGGAGGGTGGATGGTACCGCTCTCATGCAGTGTATCCATGGTCACCCAAACAAGGCGTTGTATCTCACATATCCTTTGATTACATAGAATTTGGTATCTAGGGTCGTGCCGGCCACGGCGATCGGGAGTATAATCTCCTGTTTCATTTTGTCGCTTGCCATGTTGAACCCATTAAGGACCCAAATGGTGGGTATGACCCATTCAGCTAGTCCGAGATGATCTATCACTCTTGACCTAATGATATTGGCCAACCTACCTGGATCCACTAGTACACGTTTATCTTAAAAGAATTTACAAGGAGAGAGATTACTAGCGCGTCGTTATAGGGTTGGGATAGAGCCTCGGTGTCTTCCTCGCCGAATGTGATGGCGTCTTTGGGGATATATCCTCGAGTTCATTTTTCCCTAGTGATGGATATTTTTGTTTTCCTCATCATGGGCTTCAACGGGGTATCGGCGCCTCCCACGATCATGTGGATGACGTGTTGCGGCTTATTTGCCTCGTTTTTCTTCGTCGCCTCCCTGTCTCGGAAATGATTTTTAGCTCGATCATTGAGGAATTCCCGAAGGTGCCCTTTGTTGAGTAGTCGGGTCACTTCTTCTCGTAATTGCTGGCAATCCTCGGTTCTGTGACCGTGTGTATTGTGGAACTCACATACTAAGTTGTAATTCCTCTGCGACGGATCCGATTGCACTGGTCTGGGCCATTTGGCATCCCTTATTTTGCTGATAGCAAACACGATGTCTGATATGTTGATGCTGAAGTTGTACTCTAATGAATGGCTTGCGTTCGTTGGTGCCATGTTTCGATCTAACCTGGTTCTATTGATGAGCACTCGAGGGTCCTATCCTCGATCTATCCTTCGGTCATTGTAAGGTAAGTTGCGCCTTGGGGACTTTATTCTATCTTATAGGTATGGTTGATACCTTTGTTTGTTTGGATTCATCTCCTTTGCCAGGAGTCTGTTAGGGTATACCGAGCCTAAACGGGCTCCCAGCTGGTCATCCTCGGCCCTAATTTTTGACTGGTATCGGTTGTGAACGTCTGACCAGGTTATGCCCGGGTATTCGATTATATTCTGGTTTAGTTGTTTTGAGGCCATGGAGCTTCATTCATTCAGGGCTTGAGTGAAGGCCTGCACTGCCCAATCGTCAGAGACTGGCAGTAGCTCGATTCGTTCCATCTGGAAGTAGGATACGAACTCTCGCAACATCTCATTCTCCCTCTACTTGATTTTGAAAACTTCTGATTTCCTTCTTGCAACCTTGATGGCTCTGGCGTGTGCTTTTACGAAGGAATCTGCATGCATGGCGAATGAATCTACGGAGTTGGGAGCCCAGTTCTGATACCACGTCATGGTTCCACTTTGAAAGCGTTTCTCCGAATTTTTTCAACAATACGGGCACGACATTCTGAAATTTTTCGGGATGGGTTTTGGTGCTGCTTCTTCGGGGAATGACCTTTTAACGAACTTATCTGAATCCAAGCCTTTGAGGATCAGGGGAGCGCTTGGGATCTGATTGGCCCTAGAGGTGTAGGTTTCGACCTTCTTATTGTTGGCTGCAATAGTTTTTTCTCCTGATTCGATTCTTTTGGTGAGGTCCTCGAGCTTTTTTATGATGGCAGGATCGACCATCGATCCGTTGTTGCTAGACATTTTGGGTATTTGTTCGGCAGGGGGAGCCGTCTTTGGTGCCGCTGTGCTGGTGGTACTCGGGTTGCTTAGAAGCTGAGCGATGGCCAACTACTAACGTGATGACTAACCTCATGTTCTTCCTTGGACAGGGTTTTTTGTGCTTCCTGTTGGTCGTTGTGCCTTACGCTCCTGCCAGTATGAGAGGTTTCATCGACTTGCTGTGCGTCATGTGAATCTGCGTCCGCTAGGATCGGCCCGGGGACGATATCAGGGTTTGGTGGTTGCGCTCCAGCGTCCGGGACAACCACACCATTTTCCCCGTGATTTTCGAGATTGTTATTTTCGGCTCCGTTTATCGAACAAGTCATTTTAGCCTAAAATCAAAGGATATTGAACAAGATAAGTGTGAAAGATATTGTGCGTTTGTATGACAAAAACCTGCAAGAAAATAATTACTATTTTTTTAGCCCCACAGTGGGCGCCAAACTGTTTGCAGTGAAAATTTGTAATAACAATTAGATTTGTAAATGGGATTCTAAAAATATGAGATCTATTCTCGAGTAAGTTGTTAGAACAGTCGATGCTGAGAAACAATAAGTATAAATATAAGAGGTGAGCTAAAACGAAGCAGTAAGCAAACTGAAGGGGCCCACTGCCCGAGAGTGGAGCGGATCGATTGAATCCTCGAGGCCGATGTTTGCGCCAAGATCGAATTATCGGGGGTAGTCGGGGAGGGGATAACAAGTAGAAATTAAATTAATTGAGACTCTTTACAGTCAATGTTGAGCTATACAATGAAGAACATCTTAAGAGACAATAAATATTGGGGTGACCTCGAGCCAATGAGAACAAAAAAGACTTAGGAGAGAAGAGAGAGAGAGATATTATTGCTTTAATGAAGAAATAGAGCTCTGCCTTACAAAGCATTAATGATCCCCTTTTTATAGGAAAAGCGATGCCCAAACTTAGTACGGGATCTTTTGATATGACAAAAGGGGGATGAGATGTGCCAGTCTGTTGGCTTCACGTCGTGTGAGGGCTGGCGTCGTATCACTTGAGGAGATTTGGTTGACCCCGGGTGCATTCCTCGGGGGATCCTTACACTCGTTGGGCCTCTAGTTAATCATTTATTCTTCGCTGGGTATCGGCGGGCTCCGAGGGAGTTGTCCGTCTTGAGATCTAATGACTCCGGGGTCACTCTTTGACATATCTTGTCGAGGGGGGAAAGTTGGTCTCCCGATTTTCACTGCATACAAATTGGTAATCATATTTGATTCAATACAGATTCCATAACATTTTCCGTATTTAATGCCTCGTAATATGTATCTATACTTAGTTAGTATCAGATTCATTCTCTTCAATCATAAAGAAGTTCGAGTGTCTATCTTTCTTGTTTTTCCTGAATATCTGCCCGTGCCTATTGAAGCTCGTGCCTCTTTGATTATTCTTTGCCAACTATCATCCTTTGACTGGTCCACGTGTCATGACATGTCATTTTTACAATAAATTCCATATATGAACTTGATTTTTTCCAATACATGTATACGACCAACGATGTAACCATGACACATCTCCACTGACCTCAAACAATGAAATAGTCCCGGTACTGCTTGGAATCCAATTGTTATACCCCAAATGTGCAAGGTTCCTGGTCCTAGTAACTTCCACATGCCTACTCGAACTTAATTATGAAGTCTCACCTGCAAGCATCTTGAAAACATACATATCTATAGATTCTTCTATGTTAGGAAGCTAAAAGTTGAACCTCAATGACTGATCATCACACAAGTGTCGTTGCGCTTAGTCGAATTACCTATAGATCCCATATGTAACTACCCTCCATAGCACATTCCCTCTCGGTGATACAGAAATCTATACTATTATACTCCCTAAGAAACACAAATAATCTGTGCAATCTTAGATCCCAATCATTCCGCCTGATGACAGATCACGACCTTGCTAAGCAATCTAACACTCACACGACACACCACATCAATCATGCTGCTATATCTATATACAAGAACAACACAATCAAATACACGTCGGAAGTAGGATTGTCCTCAAGTTCTTAAGAAATCACTTACACCTAATCACGGCATTAGAATGGAATCTCTCTAAATCAACCAAGTG
>MU711249.1:9245-27959 GCA_026770625.1 Nicotiana glauca | reverse complement strand
AAAATAGCATATATATATATATATATATATATATATATATATATATATATAAGCATGTACAAATATTTTATTATTTCCCGTAATTTTTAAAGGTTTAAATTAATTTATTTTCTCCCTTTTTATCCATAAAATACCAATAATTTTTTCCAAAATTATTATGTTTGATAACTCATCTACTGAATTTTTATATTTTTGCCAAAATATGGCTAAAATAATTTTTACATATTTTTACAATTTTATTTAGTATTGACAAGAGGGGTTGCTCTGATGGTAAGCAACCCCCACTTCTAACCAAGAGGTTGTGAGTTCGAGTCTCCCCAAGAGCAAGGTGAGAAGTTCTTGGAGGAAAGGATGTCGAGGGTCTATTTGGAAACAGCCTCTCTACCCCAGGATAGGGGTAAGGTCTGCGTATACACTACCCTCCCCGGATCCCACTAAGTGGGATTATACTGGGTTGTTGTTGTTGTTGTTGTTTATTTAGTATTTTTAAAGCTAAATTACACATAATTGCAATATTGGCCCTTTTAAGGTTTAATTATGTTTTGTACGCATAAAATAGGACCTTATATTTTTAAACTATTATTAATGTGTTATAAATTATTTTATCACTTTCAATTTGTTTTTAGAAACAATTTACTACTTTTTATAAATTAAAAAGGGAAAATAGTTATTTAAATAACAGCCCATTTGTATTTCAATTATGGTCTAAATTGAACCCCAATTTTCCCAGCCCAATCTTAATTTTAACCCAACCCTAATGCTTTTAAAACCAACCCAAACCCGGATCCCCACCTACCCTATTTAATTTCAGATCAACGGCCACCATTTCACCTTACCATTTTTAACCCCAAACGACCCCTAAGTTAAATCGATTTTACCAACCCGCCACCCTTGAATCCCCTCTCCTCTCAAATTCTCTCTAATGACCTATGGCTAACCCTAGTCGCCGCCATATGTATCCACCCCAATCCCCTTCGATCTTCACCTAATCCATCGACTCCCATGGTTGTTTGAGACGTGTGCTCGTCTCCTATGTCTTTTGGTTGTTTGTTTCCATGATTTCATGCACAGATCTCAAAGAGATCTAGTCCAGTCTTGGCTCAACTTCTATCCATGGCCTTTCTCCGGCCATCCATGGTTGTTCAAGTCAGATCCATGGCTTTTCCGGCTAGATCGATAACTTTTTTAAGTCTTTCTCATCTTTATGGGTACTTCGAAACCCTAACTTTAAAGGCTTTCTAATTTTCTTTCACGTATGTCTTAGATCTGAGTACGTTATGAATCTTTTAAGTGTTTTCCTTAAGGGTTTTTCGATTTTTCAAAGCGACTTCTCGTTTTCAACGATTAGGGTTTTTCTTAAAAAACATCTCTTCTCTGATTTTTAGTGTTTTTTCATGATTTTACTATGTTCAAATGATTTGTTTATGCTTTTCTTCTACCTGATTCAGCATGTTGAAAATCCTAAGTATCTTGGTTTTATCTGAGGTCTGGAACTGTCTTTGTTTACTTTGTGTACTTGTTTCGACTGAGTTCTTTGGGTTCAGATCCATTTTCTTTGTTTAACTTGACTAATTTTAAGTTCCTACCTTTTAAACTTAGCTTTGTTAAAACAATAATTTCCTAAAATTCTTCTCACTTATTACTGAAAATTTTTAAAAGATCTCCTTTACCTGTTGCTATGTGTTATACTCTTTCCTTCATTTTTGGTTATATGTGACTACTTGACTATGTTGACTACTATGCTTCGAGTAGGTTCTTTTACTACTGAGCCCTAGCCTACTCCTGTTACTACTATATATTTGTGTTGCTTCTTTTGTCAATATGGTTGGCCTTGCATGTCTGATACTCTTGTTCATTCTTCTCTATTTATATGGCAAAATGCAGAATCATGATTCTTTCTTTATTGATTGCGAAGGTTTTCTTATAAACCCCTAATTCCACCCGTTTGTTTGAATTATTGATTCATTTCCTTTATTTATTGTGATATTGTACCCCTGCTGAATCCTTTCCCCAATTAAGTATATTTTTTTTACATATACTCAATTATTTACTCTATACTTTTAACATCCCCCATATGGTCAGAAATCAATCTTTCTCCAATTGGTTTTATTTCCTTAATTGTTCCCGTCAGTATCCGTTTAAACAGTAATTCCTTGATTAAAGGAAAGTAATTGTAATTATTGATTCTCATTATGATTATTTCCATGTTTGTGTTAAAACTTTACTGGTTACTTTATTTTCTACTTGTTTTCAAAGCTATAAATACCCTACCCTCTCTTCTCTAAAGACACGAATAATTGAGTTTAAAAACACACACTTACATATTCAAACACTCTTTCTTTCTCTACTACTTGTGCTACTGCCTTGTCTAGCCGGCTGAAAGCCAAGGCTAGACTTTGGAACTCTTATTGATTTACTTTTTCTACACGTTGCTCCTTCAACTAGTATGTTCTTAATTTAAATTCTGAAACTCAACCTATATGTTCCCTTGCTGTCAATCACCGTCTCTTTCTAACTTAATGGCTCATGCTGTTGAGTTGTACTGTTTGTTTACTGCTTTATTCAGCATACTTAAAATTCTCCCCTTTCTTAATAGTGTTCAGCATATTTACCTATTCATGTTTCTGTCCTTCAAATAGCATGTCTATAACGTACCTAATTCACTATTTATTGTGTACTCACTATATTATGACTCTATCCCTTCAATGTCTTTATGTTCTTTCTAGTTTGTGATTGTGCCAGTATCAGCTATTGATGTGCATGTCCAACTAGTCCTAAGACCCTTTATGGGGCTATGTGTTTACAGTCAAATATCCTCTATGTTCCCCAACCCCTATTCCCCTATTTGTAACCGCTGAAGCATGTAATTCTCTCTTTGAACAGGATTGTGTGTATTGTTGTTGCTCCTACCCCCTTTCCCTTTCATAAACTATTTTGTTAGTCAATTTTTCTGCTATTTACAACTTACTTCAAACATGTTATTTCTAAAACTAATCCAACTAAAATCTTTTAAGCCAATGTCCCGCACTCTCACATGCAGTCTTAGATAATTAGCTTCTGCGCCTCTTGTGTGAGCCTTGCTTTGAGACCTTTGAGCTCCCTCTCAACTTGGACACATATGAGCTGGCCCTTCCACACTGCACTTACTCTATTTTGTTATGCAAATCTGGGTGTGAGCACTACCCGGGATCCCTTGAGGTCCTTAGGGATCTCTGACACACCCAGATATAAGAAAGGCTTTGGAATGATGCTGGCATCTGAGGCGGTCTATTACATAACTCAAATAGGAAGTCCGTATCAGGCTTCTTATGGTTGTAACTTCTTATTTTTGCATTTCTTATGTAATTCAATCATTTGGTCCGTAATAATTTGTAAACAAGTACGGGGTTGGCTAGTCAAAAGGGATGGGGTGACTATGCATGCTTTAGCTATCAACGGGGTAGAAAACATGTTATTAGGTTTATATTACTACTTACGCAATAGAAACCATGCTTAGGACTCATTTCATGCATTATAGATCATGCTCCCTAGACTTACACTTGTTGTTTTAAGCATGTCCATTCGACTATCACATCACCTAGCAAGTCTTGTGTTAATTATGTTAATAATACGTGTTTCTGCGATCATGTTCCTTCTGCCATGCACACTTAGAGATCATGTTTTAAGCTAAACAACACTAACAAACTTATCATCTCTGTATATTCTGGAAATTATGTTTAAATGTTGTAATATTTGTGCATATAGAAATCCTGATTAGGATTCTGCATACACATCATTCTGCATCACTGTACATTAGATATCATGTCTTTGAGATTTCATTCACTTAAAAACACTTAGGCTAATTATGAATGCATAAAATATATAAAACAGTTTTACTCAATTGTTACAATCAATTGGCAATAATTTCGTATACTGAACACCTAGAACAACATGTTTTAGATAATAAAAATAATCTCCGAACTTTCTTGATAACTCTAAACAACTATTGCATTTCGCTTTACACCTAGGCAAGCCTTGGGTAATAATTCGAATGAAACTGAAACTGTCTTTGTTTAATTATCAACTGTTACAACCAGTAGGAAGGACTGATTCGGACTTCTTATCTGAGTCATGTAATGAATCTGATTCTGCTGCAACAACTTAAATGCCCTACTTTAATATTTTAAAATTCAGACCTTAACTGTGTATGAGTTATGCTGTCTATGTGCATAATTTGTAGAGGTGTAACTGAGCCTTCTACTTGCTTATATGTCCCCCCTCCCCTCTAATTGCAGTCTTATTTGTTATTGTATGTTGCCTTAGTATTTTTTCCTTTAAACCTAAGGGTCTGCCTAGAACCCCCTCCTTATAGGAATAGTAGTCCTAAATTCCTACAAGACTGATAGGAGGGGACAGGTAACAACATGCAATAAGAGTCGAGACCAATCTATGCTTTAATTACCTTCACGGGGTGGGAAATGGTAGATATGGATATGATGACCGGTTTGCTAATACCACAAGTAGCCCCTCTTTTTAGGAGTACCGTACCGGGTATTGCATTCACGTGATCAATATCATAAACAAACCTAGGACCCCCCCCCCTTTCAAGTATGTTTAAATTGTAACTCTTTTCAAAATATTGCCTCTTTTTAGTTGTTTCATACATATGTGTGCTCAAACTTAAATCCCTTACTATTTGAGCCAATACTTTCCTATTTGCTAATTGTACAAATTCACAAAAACTGTCTGGTCTGGAACGATACTAGTGGATCCTGAGTGGTGCCTAACACTTTTACCTTTGTATAATTTCAAGCCCTTGCCCTATCTTTGGCTATCAAACGTATTTAGAAATAAACCCTATAGGTGTCCTAATACACCTTAAATCATTAGTTTGCGACTCTTAAAAATTGCAAACCCATTTCCCGAAAGGAAAAGAGTTGTCTCATACCCAAATTGTCATGAACCCGATTCTGCGAAGGAAAAAAAGGGGCCACGACAACACGGCGACTCCGCTGGGATTTTTAGGCTTTTACCATTTCAGACTATTCTTATGAATTTGTACCTCCTTATGTGAAATTATTTGTTCAATTTCTTTAAGCATTTAATTTCTTCTACTACTACAAAACTGACATATCTTCTTTGTTTCTTTCCTTTACTACTGCTTTAGATTATAAAACTATTGTATTTATCGCTTTCTTAACGTGAAAATACATGTCAACATGCTTTTAATTATTGCATAATCATGCTCAACATCATACTCCATTTGTGCCAAAAAAAATACTATATCAACGCTTTAATGAGTGGTTGCACTCTTCCTATATAATTACCCCACAACTTCGGAAAGGAATATTTGCAATAAAACTAATTGATTAGCGGTGCAGTCGACAGTTTTTTGCCTTCCCCCTTGTGTTGTCTGCTCAAGCGTACCAGTCTAAAACCCCATAGGAACCTTACTCTATTTGAATTGTGCATACATCATAGTCAAACCTAGCTGGGTCAGTTATGTTGTCCATATAATGATCCTTTAAGATAGCCTTATCCAAAGTCAACTAGATTTCCCTAAACCCAAATGGACGTCATTACGTTATGTGCATTTATTTGGAGAACTAAAGGCTTCATGTTAATTGTTAATATTAAATAGTTGAGTCTGGTGGGGGTAAGGGTCTTACCTTATTTGTCTTGCAGAAATATGAGGCATGAAGTCCCCAAATTTGGCATGGTCACCAACATCCACCCAAGATTGCTAAGCTGGTGGAGAGATTTACACTCTAGTGACCAAATTCTCATCTGAAAATATCTGGGAAATCTATAATCCCTCCTGTGGGTCTAATATAACAATATGTTAGTAGAATCTGCCACATTGTTTTGGGATTGCAAAAGTTCCGCTTTGGGGACATTGAAATGACACCTTTGCTATAGGAGATATGAGGACTGGCCGGTCTAATATGGGAATCTCTGGGTTTGATAATGCTTGAGAACCTAAAAGGTAGGGGTTTTCTCAAAATGAAGGGTTTGAAGAAAAATACAGAATTGACATGCCTGAAGGAATCATACATCCCTTTTGACTAACTGTATGAAAGGTATGGTCACACCAAATCCTACCGTACCTACACTGACGAGTTTGCCATCACATCCTTGGGACGCATCCATCGTAGGGTTTTTGTCTTCATGTTTTATTTCCTAGGTCTGATCGTTTCTCCGATGAAGAAAGGGAGAATACACACCAAGCTGTCTGTTGAAACTAAGACCCAAATGGAGGGGATTGGCGGACAGACGTTCAACATTGTGCCCATGATCATTGCAGACATATATTGAGCCTTAGAGAAGTGTCAATGAGGAGCAAAGAACTTTAGAGGCTGCAATCTACTACTTCAACTATGGCTCATGGAACATCTACAAAAGGGCGAATACCGACAAGAAATTCAGCGAAGGGACTGGGATGATCACATCGCTTTCCACCATCCAAAGTGAATGAATTACATCCCCGACATGTTCGCTCAGCCTAAGAATGCCAAAGGATTGGTTGATCTATTTTATAATTTGACTGAAGAACAAGTTCAATGGACGTTTAAGTGGTTTCCAACAGAAGATTTCATCGCCCGATCTAGAGATGCACCTTTCCTGATACTGATCAGTCTAAGATGAACATATCCTTACGTCCCTCTTAGAATGATGAGGCAAGCTGGTAGGAAGCACGTTAGACCCAGGGTTGACAAGATGAGCTAGTTTTTAGCCGACTTCCAAAATGATGATAGTCCCTACAAATGCCAAGCCCAACACATATGGCATTGCACGATCGTAATGGGGAAAGACACTATCGAGCCCGACAGATATCATCCTGGATATACTCCTTTCTATTCAGGTTGGCTGGAAGACAATCATGATGGTCCGGGCTAGCCCAGGTTTGATCGAGGTCACAGAATTATAGATGAAAGGGCTGAGGCGCAAGTCAAGTACAACCAGCTGCGCAAAAGGATCCGTGAATGTGAGTGTGAACAATGCGAGATACAAGAATCCAACAAGAAGTTCGTTGAGGAATGGAAAGACATAGCTATCAGTGCCAACAAGAGGCTAGGATACTTGGAGCGAGGCATAGTAGAACTGGAGAGAAAGTTTCTCAAGTGGGTTGAAGATTTTCACAATGCTGAAGGGACCGAGGGCGGACATCTGGCCAAGGAATACCTATTGCTGGGACATCGCGAGTTGGGGAAGCTATTTGACGGAGCCAAGGATGCCGAATCAGGGGAAATTCCTTCTGTGACCAAGTAGATATGAGTTTATTTTTCTCTTTATGAATGTAATAAGGCCAATGACCATTAGTGACTGTTACTTCTTGTTTAATTAGTGTCGTTTCTTTGGGATTCATCGATTTTTATCAATAATATAAGGCATTCAGCATTCTAAGGTCTCCAAATCAATTTGTCTCTTGGCCTACCTCGGGCACAATGAGGTTCCTCAAATTAGGACACATTTTATCTCCCCCCACTATGTGTTTAAATATTACAATACTTTTTATAATCCTCATTAACTTGGTTACCTTTTTGTTTTATTTATGTTTTTGTTTTATTATTCCCCTCCCCAAAGATTAGTTTGTACATTATGGCATCATCATCATATTTCACAAGATCTAGCGGTCGTCCACCGATTCCTCCTCTCAGTCCCATTAAAGGCAAGAACATAGGCAAAATGGAAGACCTGAAGAACATCAAGAAGAAAAACACTATTGAACGGGTTGAAGCCACTGATGGCCAGGGTCTTCTGGTTCGTAACAAGAATATGTCACAATATGAACAAAAACTGATGAAATTCCAGGAAGAGCTCGATCAGGTTCGGAATCTTACAAGCCTGACATTTTCCCTCAGCACCCCAGATTTCAACTTCCCCACCACTCAAAACCGTATACCTCCTCAAAATATCCCAAAACCGTAGAATTATCCCACACCTCACTATCACACAGCTCTGCTAAAGAACCAATGCAACACTTTCCATACTTCAAACACTCCACTACTCATCCCAGAACCTCAGAACTCCACAAACGACCATTTCCACACCCATACACCAGGCCACCATAACAATCCCATCTATGTGGAGACCATGCCACACTCCACCCAACCTATCTCATACACACCTGAGTCTGATGAAAAGGACCTACTTATTAGGAACCTGGCTGAGGAGATCAAGAAACTGACCAACCGGATCCAGGGCGTTCAAGGAAGCAAGGGAATTGAGGGACAGAACTCTGAGGATCTTTGCATACATCCTAATGTCACACTGCCCGAGGGGTACAAACCTCCTATGTTCGAGATGTTTGATGGTACGGGTGATCCAAGGGTCCATCTGAGGACATACTGCGCCAAACTGGTTGGAGTAGGGAAGGATGAAAGGATCCGCATGAAGCTATTCATGAGGAGTTTGAAGGGAGATGTGTTATCTTGGTACATCAGCCAAGATCCCAAGAAGTGGTCAAGCTGGCTAGGCATGGCATCTGACTTTCTGGACCGATTCAGGTTTAATACAGAGAATGCACCAGGCATGTTCTATATACAGAATCTGAAGAAGAAGTGCACTAAGACATTTCGCGAGTTTGCTACTCGCTGGAGGTCCGAAGCATCTAAGGTCACACCCGCCTTAGAAGAGGAACAAATGAACAAGTTCTTCATCCGGTCTTAGGACCCGTAGTACTATGAGCGGCTGATGATGGTTGAGAACCATAAATTCTCTGACATCAACAAATTGGGTGAAAGAATTGAGGAAGGTATCAAAAGCGGTATGGTTACAAATTTCGAAGCCTTGAAAGCTACAAATAAGGCTTTACAGTCAGATGGTGTGTCCAAGAAAGGGGACTTAGGGGCCAAGATGGTTGCACAAAGAACTAAATCTCCCCTCAAATACCAAACTTACCCAACACCTCTACTCACATACTAGTCAACTATGAATTATCAAGTACCCTCACCCTCACAACAAGCTCCACCACACACTTATCAGTCACCTCCACCTCCCACATACCAACCTACTCCACCCATATACTCCAAACCCGCTCATGTCTACCAAACTTATAATTCTCAACCATCCGACTATCAATCACCCACTGCACACCAAAACTTCCCTGTACCTCAACCAAATTCTGATCGCTGACCTCCAAAACAATATACAGCCATAATTGAACCCATTGACCAACTGTATGAGAGACTCAAATTTGCTGGTTATGTCACCCCCATCCTTGCTGTAACCCCTGAGAACCCTTCACAGTGGGTTAACCAAAACAAGTCTTGTGCATACCACTCTGGAATGAAAGGGTACACCATCGATAAGTGTCGCTGCTTGAAAGATAAGATATAGTCCTTGATTGATAAGAAGTTTATTGTAGCAAAGGAACCCACTCCAAATTTCAGCAACAACCCTATCCCAGACCATAAGGGTGGAGGTATCCACATGATTGAAATAGATGATGACTGGGATCCCGATGGATCAATCAGGTTGGTCGCAGAAGGTGATGACCCAAAGAAACTAACAATCACTCTCAATCCAATCATAGTCCATATCCAACCATCTGAGGATGCTGCGGTGAATGTGTCTGTACAACTTGAGTTTGAAGTTTCTCCATCCGCAAAGAAACTGGTGCCCATTGAAGTTAAATTCGTGTCTCCAGCAAATGCCCCCACACCATTTGAGGTTGCAGTCTTGCAGCCCAAAACACATGTTCCATTTGAAGTAAGGATTGCCACACAGATCCCAGTGGCGACGTCAACCATGACACCATTCTGTGCAAAGGCTGCACCCTCAGACTACACAGCCGAGGCGATGAGGAAAGGCAAGGTCAGGATTAGAGAAACTGTCGCAACATTGGGTATGACAAGAAAGGGTAAGTCTATACCCCTGAACATCTAGCTGAATCAAGCAAGCAGGTCTCAAATCGGCCACCCCTCATTGACACAGGTCCAGATGATCTTTGGAGGAAAATACAGGCCAAGGAGTATTTGATCAACGACCATCTAAACAAGATGCCAGCACAAATCTCCATTCCGTCTTTGTTGCGAAATTGTGAGGCGCACAAGAATGCTCTGCTAAAGGTGCTAAGTGAGGAATACGTACCAAGTAACATCACTGGCGGGGAAATGGCTAACATAGTAGGACAAGTTCTGGAAAGCCATAAGGTTACCTTCCATGAGGATGAGCTGTCACCTGAAGGGTTGGGGCACAACAAGGCATTACGCATCACTGTGCAATGCGAAGATTATTTCATCACCAGAATCCTGATCGATGGAGGTTCCAATCTTAACATTTGTCTGCTGGTAACACTCAAGAAGCTGGGTAAAGGACTGCATGAGATAAAAGATGGTGCAATCAATGTCAAAGCCTTCGATGGTTCTCAAAGGTCCACCATCGGTGAGATTAGTGTATGCCTGCAGATGGGACCAACCTGGTTCGAAGTTGATTTCCAGGTAATAGATGTACCAATATCTTACAACTTGCTACTGGGATGACCATGGATTCATTTTGCTAGGGCCGTAGCATCAACACTGCATTAGGCAGTAAAGTTCGAATGGAATCACCAAGAAGTGATCATTTATGGCGATGGAAGCAACCCTATATACAGTCACCAGACCATTCTGGAAATCGAAGGAAGAAGTAAGCTGTTTGGAGAAGCATACCAACATATTGAGTGGGTAAATGCAGTCGACAAAGACAAATGATGGGACAATAAAATCGTGAGCATACTGAATTGAAGTGGGTATGAACCGGGCAAAGGGTCCGGAAAGAACCTCCAAGAAATATCTAAACCCATAAAACCTAAGAAACATGGCACTATATTCGGTTTGGGATGTGAATACACCTGGGAAGATTTTAACAACTGGTCGCCACCATGGCTCGGTCCTTACTAACCACTAGAGCAGCCAATACCATATCTGGAGAAGACCTTCCAACAGGTCGGCACTATTTATGGTTTAGACGAAGAAGAAGCACTTATATCGGTAAAGAATTTATTTCTCGAGGATTGTGATATGGACTGTTGCGTTATTCTTAAGGAGGAAGGGGAGGAAGGCCCTTTCATATTGGTTGTGAGCGGAGGGGCATATCTCAAGAATTGGACTATTAGGACAACCAAAGCCTTGTAAGGCCCCGTAAAATTTTTTGCTCAAAACCTAATAGCTTGTAGTGTTAGGTTACGGATATGTGTTAGGAATGTGTCCGGAACTTTTGTACTGATCTAAGCATTTCAAATTAAGGAATCAAGTTTTCCAGAAAAGTGGTATTATGCGGTCCAGAATGCGGTCGCAAATCTAGTATGCAGACCGTATTTCTGCTGCAGATTGCGTCAGTGGTTTGGTTAAAATTGAGGTCAAAATTTGATCCATTATGCGATCACATAACTGATATGCGGACCGCATTCCTATCGCAAAGTGAGTCAATGTGTCAGTCAAATTTGAGGTAAAAATACAGTGTATTATGCAACCGCAAATCAGGTATGCGGACCGTATTTCCATTGCAAAACCAAACAGTAGGATCAGGTTTCTGGAGCACTTTTGCGGTCCGTTCTGCGGACCGCATTTCGTCTCTGTGATTGCAAAGTGTGACCGCATACCTTACTTGGGTTCTATTTTTCTAAATTTTAAACCCGACCCCCTTTTTAATAAAATACCCCAAGCCCTCATTTTAACGATTTTTCTGAAGAAAATAAGAGAGAGGGATGAGAGGGTTCTTGAGAGAGAAATTTCATCTTCATCAATTTGACTCTTCAATCTATCCGGGCCGGGAAATTTCAAAGTAATTATCTTCATCCCCATTCTTGCAAGTAAAATCCCTAACCCTTTTTCATTGATTTTCAGGTTTAAACATAAAAGGGGAGTCTCATGCATTGATTCTTGAAAATAAAGGATGAAAACGTACATGCATGTCTTTTAAAAACCTAAAACCTGGTAAGGGGAAATTGGGTAGATGTAGAGGTTTGCAAAAGAAGGGTTGGTAACCTAAATATGTTCGGGTAGTAATTGTGAACATCAATTCTAAGATATATGTGTTAACTTTTGCACTAGATTGATGTTGCTAGACTATTTGGTGAATTAAAAGTAGAAGTTGAAAGGGAATTCGGTTCCAAGTATGTATGGCTAAATTTGACCTTTGTAAAGTCACTTTTTTGGTGTACCACTATTTGGTATGTGATATCTATGTGGACTATTTTTTAAATTCTTGTGATTGGTATGCTTTGAGTGTTCATGGTTACGTCTCCCGAAATAATAGTGCAAGTAATTGGCAACAAACCAAATGTGTGTGTGTGAATGTGTTTATGTGGTAAGAACTGGGAAACAAATGATGGAAAGAAATCGTAATTGATGCAATCGAAAAAATGTGGTAACAACATATATGGCTTCTCATGTGCAATTATCATTGTGACTTAAATTGCATATGAGCTGTTGAACATGATGGAAATGGTATTGATGGTTACGGAAATTCTTATTGAATTATTGTTGTTGTCGTTGTTGTTCCTTATGAATTGTTGTTGTTGTTGTTGTTGTTGTTGTTTGTGAATTGTGATTGTTCGGTGGGATTGGGTTGCGCGCCGCAACATGAAGTAATAAGGTATAGGTTGTGGTGATAAGGGTTGCCGAGGTAATAAGGGTGGAAAGTGATCGAAATCACTCTTGCAATGAAAATATGAGAAAATTGTGAAATCATTGATGTGATAATGTTGAAGGGGAAAAAGGAGAGATTGTAAACTTGTTTGGCTTGATTGTTCCTTTCATGCATATTTGGTTATTGATTCTATTACTGATCGTTACTTGTGTATGGTTTGAGTTTACTTGGGGCAATATTTATTCATACATACCAGTACAATTCAAATGTAGTGACATTCCTTTTGCCGGGGGAGCCACATTTATGTTATGCTTGTAGGTGGATCTATAGCAGGTCCTCCAGTCCACCGATCGTAGCTCCCATTCACTTCCCGTCAGCTGAATTGGTGAGCCCCTTTCCTCTCAGGGCCTTGCGTGGCTTATGCCGCTTTTATTCTGGAAGTCTTGTTTTGGTATTTGTGTAAGGTATAGCCGGTGCCTTGTTACCGGCAAGTATTGTATCGTCCTTTTGTATCCTTAGAGGCTCCGTAGCCAGGAAATGTGGGTTGTGAACTTATGTAAATATGTATTTTGTATGTTAGGCGATGTAAGTTGTAAACCACTCTAAATAACCATGTATGTTATGTATGTTTTGTTAAAAGGTGTTTTAATTATAAATGGCTATTTCCTTTGATTAATGAGTAATGAGAACACGAGATAACACGTGGGGTAGGAAAAGCACCCAGGTCCACTTGACTAGGGCTACCCGGTCAAGCACCGATCATGTCCCTCAGTTTTGGGGCATGATAAGCCCGACGTGCCTCAGGGTAGCAAGGTAAAACAAGCATTATTCATTGTTTTACTAAATTATTTTCTTTTTGGATTTTCAATTCCCGCCATAAGATCTTCAATTTCAAAAAAATCACGCAATTTATCAAAAGCATTTTTGACTTTTCTTATGAATCAACACTTGTTACTCGTTTTCTATCATTAATTTATTCATACAACATTATTATTACTTGTGTTGATGAACCAATGACTGTGACATGAAATGAGACAATGCAATAAATAGACATAGATTCAAAGGAAGATGACATACCTGACGAGATTGTCAAAGAAGTTGAGAACTTTGAGAATAGACGTAAGTCCAACCTGGATGAAACCGAGATTCTCAACCTGGGAGATGTAGAAAACGTCAAGGAAGAACGAATTAGCATTCACTATACGAAATTCCTAAAAGAGTATGAGGAAATATTCTCCTAGTCATATGATGACATGACTGGTCTGAGTACATTCTTTGTGGCTCACAAACTGCCAACCGATCTAATGTTTCTACGGTAAAGCAAAACCTTAGAAAGTTCAAGCCTGATATGAGTTTCAAAATCAAGGAAGAAGTCAACAAGCAGATCAAAGCTAAGGTTCTCAGGGTAGTTGAATACCCGACATGGCTAGCCAACATTGTGCCAGTGCCAAAGAAGGACGGGAAGGTTAGAGTCTATGTCGACTACATGGATCTCAACCGGGCCAGTCCAAAGACGACTTCCCGTTGCCAAATATACACATCGTGATTGACAATTGCGTAAACCATGATCTACAATCATTCGTGGATTGCTTTGCTAGTTATCATCAGATCTGGATGGATGAGGAAGATGCTGAGAAAATAACTTTCATCACGCCGTGGGGAGTTTACTATACAAGATGATGCCATTTGGCCTGAAGAACACGGGTGCCACCTACATGAGGGCCATGACTACCATTTTCCATGATATGATACACAAAGAGATAAGGTATATGTTGATGATGTTATTATCATGTCCAAGAAGGCCACTGACCACATGGAAGATCTGAGGAAATTCTTTAATAGACTGCGGAGGTACAACCTGAAACTAAACCCCGCAAAGTGTGCATTTGGGGTTCCTGTTGGGAAATCTCCTGGGTTTATTATGGGTCGCCGAGGAATAGAACTGGATCCATCAAAAGTCAAAGCCATACAAGAACTACCACCGCCAATGAACAAGAAGGATGTGATGAGTTTCTTGGGGAGACTTAACTACATCAGTCGATTCATAGAACAGTCTACAGTTATCTGTGAACCAATCTTTGAGATATTGAAGAAGGACGCAACTACCAAATGGACTGATGACTGCCAAAAGGCCTTCAACAGAATCAAGGAGTATTTTTCAACACCGCTGATTTTAGTTCCGCCTGAGCCAGACAGACCCTTATTACTCTTCCTTGCAGTATTGGATGGAGCTTTCAGTTGCGTTCTAGGACAACATGATGAAATGGGGAGGAAGGAACAATCCATCTATTATCTCAACAAGAAGTTCACCCCATACGAGGCCCGATATTCTCTATTGGAATGCACCTGTTGTGCTTTGACTTGGGTAGCTTAGAAGCCGAGACATTACTTTTGACCCTATACTACATATCACATATCGAGGATGGATCCCTTGAAGTACATATTTCAGAAGCCCATGCCCACCGGCAAGCTAGACAAGTAGCATATCTTGTTTTGTGAGTTCGACATTTTTTACGTAGCTCAGAAAGCAGTCAAGGGACAGGCACTGGCAGACCACCTTGCTGAAAACCCTGTGGATGGAGGATACAAACCCCTAAAAATGTATTTTCCAGACGAAGAGGTATCACTCATAGGAGAAGACATTGCAGAATCCTATGACGGTTGGAGAATCTTTTTTGATAGAGCAACAAACTTTAAAGGAGTTGGCATAGGAGCAGTCCTAGTGTCAGAAACCGGTCAGCATTATCCGGTGTGTGAAAAACTCAGGTTCCCTTGCACCAACAATAGGGCCAAGTATGAAGCATGCATCTTCGGACTCAAAATGGCCTTTGACATGAACGTTTAAGATTTGCTAGTGATTGGAGATTCAGACTTACTTATACATAAGGTACGAGAAGAATGGGCATCCAAGAACTCAAAGATACTCTTGTATCTACATCAAGTACATGAATTGAGAAAGAGGTTCACGAAAACGGAGTTCCAGCATGTTCCCAAAATTCAGAATGAGTTCGGCAATGCATTGGCTACAGTATCATCTATGATACAATATCCAGATAAGAATTTTATTGGTCTAATTCCAGTGAAAATCTATGATCAGCTAGCTTACTGTGCCCATGACGAAGAAGAAGCATACAAAAAGCCTTGGTTCCATGATATCAAGGAATATTTGGCAAAAGGAGAGTACCCGGAGCTTGCTAATCCTAATTAGAAATGCACGCTTCGGAGATTATCCAAAAACTTCTTTCAAGCGAGGGAATCCTGTATAGGAGGAATCCAATTTTGGATTATTACGGTGTGTCGATGCTAAAGAAGCATGCAGGGTACTAAAGGAGATTCATGCTGGGACCTGCGGCCACATATGAACGGTTTTGTCTTAGTAAAGAAGATACTCCGGGCTGGTTACTTTTGGATGACTATGGAAACGGACTACATCCAGTATGTCCATAAATGCCACTACATACAGACATGATAAAGGTACCTCCAAACGAGCTCAATGGAACAAGCTCACCATAGTCGTTCGCCGTTTGGGGGATGTATGCTATTGGACCAATCGAGCCTACCTCTTCCAACGAACACACATTTATCCTAGTAGCCATCGACTATTTCATCAAATGGGTCAAAGCAGCATCTTACAAAGTAGTGACTAAGAAAGTCGTGGCAGACTTTAACCGCGACCACATTGTTTGTTGATTCAGGATTCCAGAGTCAATCATCACTGATAATAGCTCCAACCTCAACAATGACTTGATAAAAGCTATGGGCAAAACTTTCATGATCAAACACAAGAATTCCACAGCCTACATGCCTTAGATGAATAGAGCTGTCGAAGCCTCTAACAAGAATATCAAGAAGATATTTATAAAAATGATAGAGAAGCATAAACAGTGGCATGAAAAGTTATCATTTTCTCTTTTGGGATATCGCATCACAGTCCGCACATCAACTAGGGCAACCCCCTACATGCTGGTTTACAGTACAGAGGCAGTCATTCCCATTGAGGTGGAAATTCCTTCCCTAAGGATCATACGAGAAGCTGAGGTCAACGAAACAGAGTGGGTAAAAAGTCGTTATGAGCAACTTGCCCTTATAGACAGAAAGAGAATGAATTCAATTTTCCATGGTCAACTCTATCAGAACAGAATATTCAGAGCCTTCAACAAGAGAGTCAAGCCAAGACAGTTCACACCGGGGCAACTCGTATTAAAGAAAATTTTTCCGCATCAAGATGAAGCCAAAGGGAAGTTCTCTCCCAACTGGCAGGGTCCATACATGGTTCACCGTGTTTTGACAGAAGGAGCCCACATACTTGCAGAAATGAACAGAGAGGTTTGGCCAAAGCCGATCAATTCAGATGTAGTCAAGCGTTACTATGTATTATATTTATGCTTTCCTCATATGATGTAAATTGAATTACGCCTGACCTGATTCCCATTTAAGAGGGGATACGTAGACAGCCATATGGGTTTTGTCACAAATCAATAGTATTTTCATTTCCCCCGCAACTAGAAACTGGGGCAGAATTTTGAAAAGGGCCCTCAAAATTCCGAAGTAATTTCAGTCGATCATCGCACGAGCAGCAGTCAGAAAGGTCAACCCATTAAACTAGGGCAGAATTTTTAGGAGGACCCTCAAAATTCTGTAACAGGAGAGGTTGCAATGTCCCGAGCTATGTCTCAATCGTCGGTTCATCTAAAAGCTATTTTAATTTATGCCATACTTTTACAAAATCATGCATGATTATTATTGAAACTTCATTGTTTAGCAATGCTACCCCAATAATATAGACGATTTCACCAGATCAAAGCCGGACGAGTCAAGCAAAAGCCAGCAGGGATACAAACTAACCTCCCCCTTTTACAAAACTTACAATTTTTCTTTGGATGGATGCACTAGGATTGCGAAATCATTAAACATATTGTACGCCCACAGAACAAAATTGTTCAAAAATACAACTCTCCAAACCATTGCACGGCCAGCATTTGTTGTCCACCAGTGATGTCTTGTATGTCACAATGCTCCCAATAATCACAACACCGCAATCTGCTATCAGCTAACAAATCTCTATTGTCATTTGTTTCTTGCGTAAGGCTAACATTCTGCCTTTCGAGACTAAACATTGTCTCCATCTGCATCTGCATTGTATAAGGCTACTATTCTGCCCTCCAACTTGCATAAGGCTACTATTCTGCCTTCCAACTTGCATACGGCTACCATTCTTCCTTCCGAGGTTAAGCTCTACCTCCATCTGCATTGCATAAGGCTACTATTCTGCCTCCCAACTAGCATATAACTACCATTCTGCATTGCGAGGTTAATCTCTACCTCCATCTGCATTCGTATCTCTGCATATGTAGACATGTGATTTTTGACTCTCCCCAAGATTTTATATATTTTAGAGTATAAATATTTAATTTAGGTCTAATATCGCTATTTCAACTACTTTTGACTCTTTACTTTATTTTATTACAAAAAAATAAATATTAAAAAAAATAGTTTCATTAATATTTTTTAGTCATTGTTAATCTTGAAAAATATCAAAAATAGTTTTTTTAATGGTCAGTCTCATTTTAATAATTATTTTACTTAAGAAAGACTAATTAATACTCCCTCCTTTTTAATTTATGTGAACCTATTTCCTTTTTAGTCTGTGCCAAAAAGAATGACCTCTTTCCCTATTTGGAAACAATTTACCTTTATGCAATGATTTATAGCCACACAAAATATATGTGCTTCATTTTACACCATAAGTTCAAAAGTTTTCTCTCTTTTCTTAAACACCGTGCCCAGTCAAATGGGTTCACATAAATTGAAACGGATGGAGTAAATGAGATCGTATTATAGTCTCGTTCACATGGAAATAATAAAATTTGGGTTCAAACGATCCATTTGTAGGCCTAATATTCGAATGTTGTCCATAATTTTCAAGCTCATAACTCCTAGGCACATACCCCTTAACCTAAAAAACCCTGTAAAACTAATGTAAAGCCATACACAAAAAATGGAGAGCATTAACAGTTTTGACATAAGGAAAAAAGACTATAGAAGAGCTAAATTAGAAATATACACTCTAAAAAAGGATCCGCCGTTTCACTAGACCCCTTCCCCATCATTCTCCTTTTTCTTTAGCGAATAGACCTAGGAACAAACACCCCCCCCCCCCCC